>APFE031309709.1:0-34827 GCA_000404065.3 Pinus taeda
ATCTTCTCTGGACACTTCTTCATTGTTACCTGATATTATCAAATCTGCGTTATCCCTTCGATTTTTGCTATTGTCGTTAACATTCGAACCAATTAAGTCGTAATCAACTGCGCTTGAATGAATGTGAGAACTGACCGTTATTACCTCTGCATTATCCCTTCGATTTTTGCTATTGTCGTTAACATCCAAACCAATTAATTCGTAATCAGCTGTGCTTGAATGAATCTGAGAACTGACTGTTATTATCTCTGCGCTATTCGTATACTGGTTATTCGGATCAGTCGACTGTAATTCACCTTGGCTAACAACTATATAATTGCTACTTAATGTCCCAATTGCGATATCGGTTTTCACCTTATCTATCGGATTAATCGACTGGGATATATCATCGTTATTTAATACTCCACTGTTATCGGTTTTAGCTATCGGATTAATTGACCGGAGTTCACTTCTGCTAACCATCATATGGTAGTTACCCGGATTATTCGACTGGGTTTTACCTCCGCAAATCGTTAATATTCCTGCGTTCTTATCTGAATCAAAATTACCTCCGCTGTCTGCTCTATCAAATTTACTAACACTGATGATGTTTGAGTGCAGGTTCGGGCTACTTAATATCCCTGCGTTATGGGTCTTCACCTCTGTTATCGGATTTTTCAGCCGGGGTATATAGATGTTATTAAATACACCTGCGCTAACGGTTTCCACTTTTTCCATTGGATTAATCGACCGGGTTTCACTTCTGTTAACATTTATATGGTTGTTACCCGGATAATTCGACTGGGTTTTACCTCCGCAAACCGCTAATGATCTTGCGCTACCGGCTTTCATGATACTCTTATCTGAAACAAAATTACATTCGCTGTTTTCTTCATCCGCCTTATAAAATACTCTTACGCTGATGTTATTTGAGTGCAGGTTCAGGCTGATATTGGGGACACCTGCGAAAATACCAGGATTTGAACCAGCGCTGACCGAAACTAAATGCCTCTTCTCTACGCAGTTACCAGGATTTGAACCAGTGCTGTCCGAACCCAATTTATTGTTTGAATCTGAGTGTTTAACCTGAGAATTTAGAAGATTGGTTAGCTTCTTGTGCTGTGTGGTCTGCGCATCTTCCCATTCCTTTTCTGCTTTTAGTGCAGTCCTGCCATCTATAATGGCCCACAGGTATTTATCAATGTTGTTGTCAAGCTTAAGGTGGGAAGAGAGGGCCAAACGACCAAGATGCTCCAGGGAGGTTCTAACTCTCCTGATTTCAGATCGGATTAGAGAGAAACTAAGATGGAGAAACGCTTTACTGTTGTATTTATTATGTAACCTGTGCTTAACCTGTGCAAATGGAGGAATAAGATTGTTGTCCCGACAATTTTTGAGAAAATGAAGATCTGAGGCTCTCCTTTTTATCCTAACTCTAACACTTTCAAGTGCAAGGATTTCACTCCAAGTATCCCCTCCGTACAGGGATAAGATATTGGATTTCAGAGATCTGTGGTTTGTGCTTTTTGAATTTTTGATCGGAGAATCCACAGTAAGAGAATTTTTACACCAACGTTTCGAATCCCAAATGGGATCCATCATCAGGGTAAAGAGAAAGATGATAAAGATGATAAAAGGAGAGCCAGAAGGAGGAGATAAATACTTAAGAGGGAAAGAATAATGAAGGAACAACACAGGTTGGTCAGGGAGATTAAAAATGAAGCTTAAAATTAAAAACTTTTAAAAATAAAGACATTAATTTTTATAAATAAAGACATAAATTTATATAAATTAATAATATTAAATTAAGCCCTAAAACAAAAACTTTTTAATTAACCTAACACTTATATTAATAACTAAAAACTTAATGAATATATTAATAACAATAATATAAACCTAATATCTATATAACAATAATATTTATATAACCTAATAATTTTAAAGCTTGATCTAAATATAACCTAAAATTATATAACCTGAAATTATTAAAATTACAATCCAAAAAACTTTACATAAATAATGGAATTAATAATAATATTAGAATATTAATACTTAAAAACCTTAATATATAATATGAAATACTATTAGTACTTAATGTTTTTATTAAATATATCATGGAATTAATGAAAGAATTAAACTATTAATAGCTATAAGACTTAATATATATAATATAATAGAATTAATATATTATTATAAATATTCATATCAAATAACATTACTATTTATATAACCTAAGGTTTATATAACTATATTTATAAAACTTTATATATAAAACTTAATATTATATATCAAAAAGGTCTAAATTAATATTAATATTCCTAGAACTAATAAATAAATATCTGTACTACCTAATCTAAATTCTAATACCTATATCACTATCTATAAAAACTAACGCTACCATAACATAACAAAAATCTAACTTATATACTAAAACCTAAACTATATTACAACCTATAATAAAGTCTAAGTTATAATAAAACAAGAGATAGGGAAGGAAAAACTTAACCTGCTAGACAACTTACCTGGGGCTGGGCTGACGCTTCTTGATCTCACTGATCAGGGGAAGCCAGCTTCCGCTGATCTCCACACCGCTATCTCTGTTCAGATTGCAAGGATGCTTCAAGATTTCGAGGGCTTCTCTGATTTTCCGTTTCTGATACTGCTCTTCTCTTGCGATAACTGATGCGTTTTCTAGGCAGATGTGGTGCTTAGTCTTTGAGGAGTGTTCTGCCAAGGCTGAGGTGCGAGATCTTCCATTCCTAATGTCAGCACCATGCTCTTTCAGTGTTGTCTGGAGGGAGCGACCAGTTTCACCTATGTAGCTTTTCCCACACGAACAGTCTATTTTATAAACTCCTTTTAGCTGCTACTTGTCAATATCATCCTTAACAGACTTTAAAATTTGTCTGATGGTACCGGGAGCTGAGAATTGAGTAACAATGTTTTTCTTTCTTAGGATTTTTGCCATTTTATCTGTGACACCTTGGATATAAGGTAGAAAAACTTTACCACCTTGAGGTTGATCTTGCTCTTTAGGTTTGGGAGATGACAACCTCATTTCAGCTTTCTTTATGGCTTTTTTAATCTCATGATCCTTGTAGCCCAAGTTTTTGAAAGTTGAAAATAAATGCTTCTTCTCTTTGTTTATATGCTCTGGGTCAGAGATTCGGAGGGCTCTAATGGCAAGAGTGTTCAGGACGCCAAGCTTTTGCGCTGGGTGATGGTGGGAGTTCGCATGAAGGTAACTCTCTGTGTGAGTTGTCTTTTTGAAAACCTTATGGCCCAAAGAGCCATCATCTTTTCTGATGATGAGAATGTCCAAGAAGGGAATGCTCCAATTTTCTTCAAGCTCCATTGTGAATTTTATATCAGGGGAGATGGAGTTAAGGTGATTGAAAAACCTGTCGAGTTCTGCTCTACCATGGGTCCATTTTATATTGGTGCCATCGACAAAATGCTTCCACCAAGATGGTTTTAAAGGATAGGAGTTCAAGGCCTTCTTCTCAAAATATTCCATGTATAATTTGGCTACAATCGGCGAGAGGGGTGATCCCATTGCTACACCAGATCTCTGTTCATAGAATGCTCCTTGGAAAGTGAATACAGTTGACCTTAGGCAGACTTCAGCCAGTTTTGCGGTCTCTGGATCGGTGACACTTCTTATAAGCTGAATGGCTTCATCAAGAGGAATCTTTGTGAATAAGGAGACCACGTCAAAGCTCGCCATGATGTCATCCTTTTCCAACCTTTCATTTTTAATAAGATTTACAAAGTCGTGAGAGTCTTTAATGAAGGAGTCGGTGTTTCCAACCAGGGGTTTTAGAATCTTGGCGACATATTTAGCAAGCTCATAGGTTGGGGAGCCAATGGTATTAACTATTGGTCTAAGGGGGACCCCCTCTTTATGGATCTTAGGTAATCCATAGATTCTAGGGATGGTTTCGCAAGAGGGTGTTAATTTCTTCTTCAATTTTTCGTCCAGCCTGGAATCTGAGATAATCTTCTTTACATCCTTCATAATTTTGGCCATGGGATTACTGTTCAGCTTCTTATAATTGCCGCAATTTAGGTGATCCTTCGTTTTCTTTTCATAGTCTACTTTATCAAGGATAACTGCTGCTCCTCCTTTATCTGCCTTAAGAACAACTAACTTGTCATTATTTCGTAGGGACCTAAACGCCTTTTGCTCTTCCTTACTTAGGTTTCTTTTGGGCGCCTTGGCTTTTCTCATGATGAGAGAAAACTCTTGCCTTAATGCTTCTTTGTCTTCAAGAGGGAGGTTGCTAATGCCATCTTCAATGCTACAAATCATCTTTTCTATGGGGAGGGTTTTAGGGGCCATTGCAAACCCCATCCCCTTATTGACAACATTAATGGCTACCTGGTCAAGAGCCTCGGACTAAATCATTTTCTAATTTGGTGAATAAATTATCTCACAAATCCTATTATCAGCCTCAGTCCATTGAACAATTAATATTGTGAGAAATTGTCTAAAACTATATATTTGGTTATTTTCATTTGGAAAAAGGTCATAATGGGTCAAGTGCTTTCATTTCATATAATTGTGATACAACACATTCTTCCCTACTTCATAAAAGTTGTCCCCATTATAGTACTCTATGGTTATCATCCTTCATCCATCACACCAAACTTGATAGGAAAAGTGAAAGTTAAAGCAATAGATCACCATATAGATAAACAAGAAGAGATTCTCCAAGTATCAAAGGGAAATTTGGTTATGAAATGAAATGGAATGAAACAACTAGTAAATCAAAATTGTAGTGAAATAGAATTTGAAGTGAGGGTTGGATATTTTTAAGGCTATAACTATAAAAATAGATGTCGTTCAAGAAACAAAAGAATGATCTAAATTATGATCCACTTACTATTATCATTAAAGGGTGTTATAAAGGATTGAAAGTATGACTTACAAATTGGAATTTCTCCATCTTCACATGTCCATATATTCTTCCATGTTTCTTGCTTAAAAAGGTAATACATGACAAAATCACAGTTCATAATATTTTACCTAAGATTAATGAATAAAGAGAAGAATACTAGAAATGGAAAAAATAATTAAAACATGGTTTACATAAATATATAATCAAGAAATTGTTGACTATATCATCAAGTGGAAAAAATTACTAGTAGAAGAGGTGACATAGGAAAATGATTACTTCATGTAAAAATGTCCACATCTAATCAATTATTGAGGGAAACATATGTTTGAAAGGGAGAGGTATGTTAAGCACTACATACTGAGTTATTGAATTTTTATAGTTATATTAGATTTTTCCTTATTGGTTAACTAAACCTTAATGATTTGCTAAACCCTTTAAATATTATTACACCATTTGTCTCCCATATATACCGAGGAAACCAAATTGTAGATATCATCTCATATTATGCATTTATTATATTGTGAAAAGAGATTTCTTCTCAAATAGGATTCTCATACATTCTTCTATTTCATGCTCAATGCATAAAGTCCTTTTGTTATATCCCTTTATTTACCCATGTCCACATTAAGGATATCGCAATGCACCTAGTGGTTATAGTGATAGTGGATGGCATGATGCACCTAGTAGTTACACTGGTAATGGATGAAATTTACACCAAAGCAAGTATGAGGACATCCTAGTTGAAAATTACACACACAAAAATAGACATTTACATATAATTTAAATCATAAAAAAAATTGGATTTTTAACATTAAAAAATCGTATTAGAAAGAAATATCATACACCAATTTGATACAATATCCCCAAGTTTGATTGCACCAAACTTATCAAGATACCTAGACATGGCTCCTAATCCAAATAATTATTATTGTTAGAACATTCCTAAAGTAAATTTAGGAATATTATTAAAATATTATAATACATTATTATCCTAAACTATAAATAAAAGGTAAAGGGAGGGGAATGAAACACATTCATCCTTCCTTTTCCTCAGAGACAATGAGGGAATGATTTTGGTCCTAGTTCTAGGGGGAACCAAACATCTCTAGCTACTACTGCAACCCAACGACTTTAGGTATGTCATGGTTCAAGTGCTCTTCTTCTTGGGATACCTTGGTGAAGGCTAGATCTTTTGGAGGAAGAAGTGTAGGGATGGGTCTTCATGTATGCCTAGAGGGTACACATTGGTGCCATTTTTGGGTAAAAGGAATTGGAGGAATTTTGAGGCAAACTTGACTATTTTGATGGAGTTTCATGTAAGAACATCACAAAAGAATAAAAAAAGTTGCAGGAGGATCAACACGTAGAATTTTCATATAAGGAAAGCACATGCAAAATTGATTGGCTTGTGAGGAAGTCAAGACAAAGTGGTTAAGTTTGACTAAATATTTTGGACCAATTTTGATCGAGTCAATAATATTACTTGTAATTTACCTACACATGGTAATGCCCATGGTAAATGGGGTCAGATTAAGCCTACATACCTGTCTATACATAGGTGGAATCCAATACGATTTGGGTTGGCTAATTTTTGGGTTATGATTGTAGGAAAAATGTTCTAAGCATGATTTTTGTTGTAATGTTGTAATGTTGTAATGGTTTTTTGGATAAGTTGGTGAGCCCAACTATGGTAAAGGAGTAATGTTGTAATATTTCACTCAATTGAACTAATAAATATCATGGTATGTTCCTCGATGTGCCTCAACAAATCATTGTATTGAGCAATAGAAACATGATACCAATTCCCATCGCATTCAAGAGCTTCATATATCTATTTTTCATCTCTTGCAACAAATGGTTCTTCACCATTAACAAACAATTAAGGGATGGAAGGGAATACATCCACTAGTACAAAATGGCTATATAGTTACTAAAAAAATGACTAAACTTTGCATATAAATGACCATTTTTCACTCAATGACCAGTAGTGGCTAATTTACAATATCTTATAATGCGACCAACTTTTAGTCATTCTTAGCTTAGGCTTTAATTGGACGTCTCAATTTTATCATCTAGTAGTATATTTAGTCATTAATTTGGTCATTAATTGAGTCATTGATTTAGTCATTAATTTCCAAAATTAATGACCAAATATAGAAAATATATTACTATGATCACCTTAGAAAACCAATTAATGACCAAAGAAATATGACTAAAATGTAGGTCGTATTATAAAATACTGTAAATTAGATACTAATAGTCATATATATGCAAATTTTAGTCATCGTTTGAAACTAATTAATGACCAAAGAAATATGACTAATTTTTTCTTATGTTATAAGACTCTGTAAGTTAACTACTAATAGTCATATATATGCAAAATTTAGTCATGACCTGAAACTAGTTAGTGACCAAAGAAATATTACTAAATTTCGGTTGTATTATAAGGTATTGCAAATTAGCGACTAATAGTTGTATATATGCAAAATTTATTCATCATTTGTAATCACAAATTAATCATTTGCATTAGTCATTTATCTTTTCGTGGTAGTTTCATATTCATTATATAAACAACTAATTTAATAGTTTATATTGATTTCATTTACTTTCATTAATAATCATTATAAACAACTAATTTAGTCGTATATTTGTTTTAATTATGTTTATCATTAATCTGTATAAACCAATAATTTTGTAATTTCAGATTGATTTTATGTTTTCATTATTAATCAACATAAATTAATTAATATGATTGCAACTAAATTAAAGAAAGGTCATATACTGTCATACAAAGTTACATATGTTAATTACAATACTAAACAATATCAACTGCAACTATAAATAATTCCAACCAAAAAAATTATATTATATGAAATGTCAAGTTTTACAATATGAGTTTCCAAGTTTAATATTGGTTGGACTACAATTTACAGATGAAATATTGTTTCATCACTTCAAAACATTATCATTGTATTGCCAAGGCATTGCACATGAATTCACAAACTTTGAATAGTTGACCATCAGTCTCTATTTGTGTGTCTTATGCAGGATATTGGCTCTAAGGATATCACTAGCCTGATTCTCTTCTCTCTCTTTTTGCATTTGTCACTTCAACGTTATATTTGTTCTCTTCTTTCTTCAATTATTGCCTCTTACCGTCAATTCTGAGCTCCTTTTCTAAAAACAAAATAAGATACGATATAGAGTATAAGACATGAAAGACGATGAACGCTAATATAAAGTAAAGTAAACTATAAAAGATTTATATGACATATACCTCAACATCAGTAATGTTAAAGACATTTTTCCCCATAAAAAAAAGAAAATAAAATCAAACAAGTTTTCTTCAGTTGGGCGATAATGGTCACTATGTGGCTAGATGACTTGTATAACATAACAAATAAAATTTCATCATGGAAAAGAACACCTTAGTAACTTAGTATTCAACCTTCACGGAAATATTAGGCACAATCATGTCAACTAAGTTACATGCTAAAAGATAAAGTTGTAGATACCATGTAAAAACAAATAGTCTAAGGTGTTATGTCTAATCCTTTTCATTTTATTCACAACAACATTTCATTATCTAATGCATGAAATTGGTCAAGTATATAAACAGAATGTGCTCAAATAACAACATGAAATTAAACTTTTGTAATAGTCATGAAAATATTTTAACACTATATAACTAAAATGATTTCAATCGTTTAAGTGTAATACTAATTTCATATTCAAGATTTGGTTGTTGTTTAAATGGACATGATACAAAGTCTTTTAAATTTCATAGTTAAAAGACAACAAAATCAAAAGAAACTTTCAAAATTCAATCAAATGATAAAGAGAGGATATCATGGAATGGAAATTGCAATTAAAAAAAAATTGTTTGCATGTTCACCGATGTCTTGTCTGGCATTCCTAAAATATTTGCTTGCCCAAAATAACCATGAGGTGAAATAATCACAACATTAAAAGCCATAGGAAACCCCACTAGAAACTTGAACAAGTTTTTTTAGTTGGGAAATAATGGCCACCATGTGGCTAGATGACCTGTATAAAGAAAGAAAATAAAATGTCACCATAGAAAAGAACACCTTAGGAATTTAGTATTCAACCTTCAAAGTAAAGATTAGGTATAATCATGCAAAATAATTTACATTTTCTAAGGGCCAAGTGGTCAATTAACGTACCATATTTCCAACTCTCCATTTTTTATTGCACCAAACAGACTAATATCAAATCCAAAAAGCTAATAATTTTCATCATAGTGGATCAAGGAAGTTTCTACAAGAAACTTCTTAAAAATAACCTTCTCCATTCTCCACTCAAGAGGAAAATTCAATGCCCAATAAAGATGAACATCCCCTTTCTGGCTACTCTCAGGAATCATGCATATCTGCATATACAGAACAACAGCATAAGAGGAAATTATCGAAAAAAATATCTATAAAATTGAAACAGATGACAATGATGACATAATGAGAAAAGTGAATGAAAATTAAGAAACTTGATTTATTTGCATAAGGAAAATGTTAGGCAGAAATCAAAAACAAATCTCAAGGTTTACACAAGAAAAATGCCACCCTTCTTACCATTTTGTTAATACTAGTGCTCCTGAGCATCATCGAGTTGTTGTTACTAAAAAGTGTTGCTATTTTAAAATGTACCTTGAAGAGGATGATAAAGGGAGGAATGCACATGATTTCAAACTAACAAATTTAAAACAAGCAAACAAAAAATTTTGATATTTCCAGGTTCATCAAACATTGTTTCAATATTAACAACCTTTTTTACAAAGCAAAGATGCATTAACCAAAATCCCAGGGAATGCATTGTTCTTTCACCGCATCACAATTTTTTGCTATAAAATCTTACCAATTAATCCTAATGTCGCTCAAAAATTTCAAAAATCATTTACTAAACAAATTGTCTCATCTATATTTGACAACATGAAGTTTGAGAAGTGCAAATTGATTTTAATTTAGAGTTGGTAAGACTCATAGCATGAACATAATTTGGTGTTTATTATGCACCGGTGTTCTCATCATGGATTATGATTTTAACACCAACCACCTTGAGCACTTTATATTGCAATCACCATGACCTAGGACTTTTCCATGATCATAATGGGGAGGGTGAATGATAAAACCCCATTAGCTGACCTATACATACCCTAAGGAGAGTACACGTCCTACCAATTTAGGTATTGGCTCATTGAGTGTGTAAATATCAATAAAATCGAAGAGAAAATGCGGACAAAGGTTGTAAGAAATGCATGTATTAATAATAATCTTATACTTAATGTGAGATCATAATTGTAGAGAAGTTACCTAGATTTAAGGAAGTCAACTTTTAGTTCTAATTAAACAAGAACCCCAATGAAACATCCTTCACTTCCAAACATATGTTTATGAAATCACATTAATAAGATATATATTTCCTCACCTACATATCATAGTGAAAATCATAAGGATAAGGAAGATGAAACTCTTCATTCAAAGTAATGCCTAAATGTTGCCAGGTGGCTCTTGATTAATGTTGTTTTCAACACCAATGTCCCCTCACATTGTGATAGTATTCTTTGTCTCAATGAATAGGTACATAACATCTCCCATTACATCAACACCATATGAATAATTTTTATGTTGAATAAGATAACTACCATCTTAAGTAATTCAATTTAAAAATTCAATCCTAAGCTAACTATCTAGAAACCATATAACAACTTGTACTTTTAGTATTCTACCACAACTGGCCAAACAGACAAATATAAAAGCATCAAAACATGGTCCACAATTATGACCCAATACATTAAGCTTCAAGAAATATAAAGAATAAATAGTTGGAACATTTTCACAAAGCATCAAAGTTTTATCTTACATACTATATTAAGATGTGCTTCCATTTATTGAAGGTCTTATGTGAAAATGGAAAACTCAAAAAATAAGATGGCAGTGATAGTAGCACCTAAGATACAATTTTCATATCCTTTATAAGTTTGGAAAAATGAATGTATGGGAACAACGAGACAAATGTCAGACAAATTAAATTTAAAAGCATAGAAACATGGTTTGCCACTGTCCCGATCCATCAAACTCCAAGAAATATAAAGAATAAATAATCGGTTCATTTTCACAAAGCCACAAATTTTGATCCTACATATTGTATTGAGGTGTCATTCCATTTATTGGAGGTCTTAAATGAAAATGGAAAACTTAGTAAAGTGGCAAGGAAGATGTGAGGTAAATTAGTAACCAAAGCAATTTTGCATGGTGAACCCAAGGAGAAAATCAAGGGACGAAAGTAAAATGATGTCAACTTTCAAATGGTAACAGGGAAAAAGGGGCAAATCTCTAATTTTGAAGAAATCAATACACTACATAAAAATCCTACAACTTGTGAACAACTTGGGCTATTTTGCATGGTGTTTCAAGGATAGGGGCAATGGGGATGGCTAGAGGTTAACCCCAAATTTCAATGGGACAGCTAAAAATAGTTTAAAAAAAAATTAAAGTAATATAAAATTTAAAAACAAAGATTCTAGAACATAGTGATATAATATAAGTCAATAAAAGTAATCGCCATAGATAATAGATCTAATCTAACTCAATAAAAGTAACAAGTCTTGGATAATATATCTTAAATATCTTATCTACATAGATATTATAACTCTCCCAAGAGAAAGAGTTCATATAGGATACACAAACCTACCAAACATGGGAGTGAAAATTGTGAAGGAAATTAGCCCTCACTACAAAAACATACTACATAGTATTTAGGAATGCAATGCTTAGATAACCTTTGTCCATGTTTGAATGCAAATCTTTTATTTGAGAATTGGAACCAAATAGGCCCTAGTTTCGATAGTGGCTATTCATAAGACGTATTCCAAACATCCCATTTTCTAGAAAGAAACATTTAGACAATGTGTGAGAGGATCACACATCCTAAGAGATGTCTCATTCAAAATAGGGACTTTCCCCTTGCAATCCCCAAGGAGGGGAAAATCTAGAGGATGCATCCAAGAAGTAGGGACAAGTTCCCCCATGCAAAATCATCCTCAGTGCAGAATCTAAATGATACACTATAAAGTGATCTAAGAGAGTGAAACACTAACATATGAACTCATGACCGAGTGTAGAAACTGACCTATATATCCATAAGCAAAATGTATGTAAGGAAATTATGAAATCATTTCACGCATGCATGGAAGATAACGTCTATCATATCTAATTAAATTTTAATACTATCATCCCTACAATTGGAGGGCCTAAATTAAGGAAACAATGGAAAATAAAACTTATAATTCGATATATCTATTATACTTCCAACAAAATGCAAGTAAATTGTGGATTACAAATTTATAATCATAATTACATAAGAACTACTTACAAGTTTCAGGGGACCCATACTCATGCGCTTCGAAGCAATAATGAAATGTTTTGAAATTCCCACTAATGGCTTTGAGAGCATCCAAAACATTCCAGTTTCTCCATTCATAGATTCACACCACTCTTTTGGGTGCTTATTAAACACAACCAACATTAGGGATAGTTTGGACACTACTTACATGCATATCCCTACATGTGACACCACTATTGGGCATTTAAATGCTACCTACAATTGTTGTCACTGAACTCTGCAAGTAAATTTATTAATCTCCCACTGATAATAAAAAATGTACGTCAATTGGACTGAAGAAGAGTGAAATCAATGTGACTACAAAGTAGGAGTGCAAGTGCATATCCTAGAAAAAATGCTAAAAGTAACATATAGAGAAAGAAATTAGTGGTAATTTTGTTGCAACACGTATATAAGAGACCATGGTATAATACAAAATACTCAATGGCCTACTAAAAAGGAATGAATGAGCGATATGGTAAGGTCTTGCAATGGAGCTAGATATGTGAGAGGCTCCTCATTCTAATGAGTAATGGCAAGGAAGGTGAATTGGGTACAGGGGCACTGCCAACATCCCCTGGGGCCAACAGTGGATCTAATCGTATGATCTTGGGGGGGTGTATGAGAAAGGGATACTCCTAGCATATGTGGTCAAAAGGAAGAAACTGTGAATAGGTATTTAGCCACTCCTATGGGATTGGGATGGAGCCAGACATGTGAGGAACACCTTGCTTTGGTACCATATGGAGTTGGTCCCTCTAATACTCTAAGAACCTATAAAATTGATGCATGGTTCAGCATCGTTAAACTAATATTAATGGTATTTGTTGATCTCCCCAACAAGAAGGTTGAGAAGAGATGCAATATCTCACCCTTTTAAGTATCTCCCTTTTCTACAAAGGACCACCATCTTTGTCTAAGGAAGCTGCAAGTTTTAGAACTTGACTAGGAAAAAGATTACATTTTAAATTATCGAAAATCAAGAATACTTTCAAAGATAAATGTTCAACATATGAGATGAGTATTATAGTGTGGATGTGTCTACTTATGGTTGAGTAGCTATAACAATTGATAGAAAAGTACAAAAATTCCATATTTGTTTCCCTTTCTATTCAAAATCTCAGTATCTCTAGGGAAGGAAAATGATCTTTACAGTTCCATAAATTTCATTGGGTTGGATTTTCTTCTATTTATATACTTGGTCCTTGGTTAATCCCTCATATCATAAATACAGGGACCCATTTCCAATATGTGGTTGGATTGTGGTGATTTCTTGGATAGTTTGGCATGTTTGCTCAATTTATGCAATTAATGATTCCATAATTTAGATGCCATTTCAAAACTACATATTGCAATTTCTTCCTACTATTGAGTGGATTATGAATGGAGATTTCAATATGGTGGAATGGGATAAAGATAAAATTGGCACAAGACCAGACACTAAGGTCCATCAATATTTTTTAGCTTAATATCATGGAATGCAAGGGATCCTTCTAGAGAAGGAAGGCAATATTTGATATGGGGTGCTACCCATTCTATTATGGTGGAAATTCTTCTATTATGCAGGAGTTCAGGACAATTGAGTTGGACCTATTCCTAGATCAAAATTTAAGTTGGATGTACAGTCCTTAATGAAGCAACACATGTTCAAGGTCAAATTGTAGGTTTCTCCCTAGATCAAAAGTTATGATGGATGTACACTCCCTAATGGTGCAACAAACATTCAAGGTCAAATTAGGGAAATCCTCATGTTTAAATAGCAAAATTATTAACATGCCCTTTATTGGATCTACACTTGGGCCAAAACTTACACATGATTTAGTTGAAAGAACAATGCAGTGCCTTGACAGTTTTGCTCTAGCAATAAGTATTGTTGTGGGTTATGATATTCAATAAAAAGGCGACATACCCATCCCTATATTATAGGACAACAAAAACAAAATGTTACATCTCAATATCTTCTATATGAAAATTAGAAAATCCTATTCTCTTGAGGAATCTATTGTTTAGCCTCCACTAAAGCCTCTATAAACCCACTCAAAACTAGCCGAAATATACCTTATAGTGCATGCATCTAGTGTCACAACAAGGGGATCAAAGAAACAGGACATGTCTCTAAGAAATGCATAGAAGGTCATCTTAGGCTTCAATCCTCCTAGTGGTTGAAGCCAAGAGACCTAGATATATTACTTGTATATGTCATCTATGATGAACGTCTTCATAACATGTTTATTCAACAAAATATGTCCAAGAATATCCAAAGTATACTTGAAAGCAGGGAGGCAATCCATCAGCGAAATGACCATAGCAAGACATGAGAACTTTGAAAACCAAAAACCGTGATCCTGCCTAATAGGTGTAGTCAAGGTCATAGCCGCAAAGGAGGTCATAAGAAATATGAAAGTTCCTCTCAAATATCAAGTCTAGAGCTCCATATGTTAGGATCTATAGATGGTGATAAGGATGTTCTTTTTTCGCCTTATAACATGTGATATTTGATCTTACAGGCATATATGCATTCTATATCACCCACTAACATGAGTGGCATATCAAAATTCACAATATTCTAAAACCTTCCAATATTAGTTCTCAATTATCCATACTCCCTTACTTATACATATCGGTAGGAAAAAAGAACTATCCCTAACCATGTAAAATACATCCAAATCACATTCAACCTTGCTTGTGGTTTTTCCTTTATAGTCATTTTCACATTGTTATGATTGCTCCAATTTGATCTGTTAAATCTTAATATACTACACTTGGAAAGGACTCGAGGGATTAATTTCTTTTTGAAACACAGAAGCTTCCATGATCTTCAAAGGAAACATAATGCTGAGTAGTATGATTAATTTTCACTATTCGAGTATATTTTCTTTAAAATAAAAAGAAAAAACATATAAAACATAGTAGAAATCCTTAAGCATCAAGAATATTATTAATTATTTCTGCCTGGATATGGGTAGGTTGAATATCTGAATCATCGCACATTCACAATTCCAACTTTCCCTGTGCATAGTTCTACCCATTCCCAAGGACTAGGCAACAATCATTAGGATTATGTGTGGTGCATGATGTTTGCCAGAAATGATGCCAAGTCCTGAAAACCAGAGTTGCTTTACATTTTAATTTATGGCATCCATTGGCTCATCAACATTGTTGGGGATCTCCTCCTTACACCATCATTATGGGATGTACATGCCAGAACCATATGTCAGACCAGGATTACATGGCGATTCTATAACGGGTCTATTCAAAGCAAGGTTCAAGCCTCCAGACCAAGGGGGATGGTTCTTGCAACCATATGCATATAGACTAGAAACAGTCCCAAAACAATGCATGATAATCATACATCCTTAGGCCATGACCATGCCATGAAAGTCGTGAATGCACATGATTTACTACTCGAATACCTTATGGGAACACACAACAAATAGAGGATGTAACAGACCACATGTGCACAACAAGCATGGGTAGAGACCCCAAGATAGGCACAAACCAAAACATTATGTGTCGAAATTAAAAAATTATGGCCATAGGAATGAAGAAACTATGAGTATGAAAATCAGGGTAGTCACCTATAGTTGGTAGGAAAAAATTTGGAGTTTAGAGATAAAGATCCCATAATTTTTTATCTTTTGGTATAGAAGAAAATTAAAGTTCTTTGGAATGTGCCAGCATAACAAATTTTAGGTGATAGAACAGTTTGGAGGTTGATGTATTTATATCTCCATTTGAAGTATATTTTTACTATATCAGAGCCTGGTATTTATTTCTTTCATGGAAAAAATGATAACGCTCTTGAATTTTATGTTCAAGCCCGATCAAAAATTTAATGGGCATAATTTCACCAGATGGAAACAACAGAAGATCCTTATTTTCTCATTCATGTGTCCACTGAGAAAAGTGACCTAGAAGGTGGTATGGGAACAAGACAATATTGATCAATTTCAAATACAGTCAAACCAAGTAGCCATTGAACAACATGGATATGACTACAACAACAAATATGCAGCGATATTAATAAAAATATCAGTGAAAGACAATAATTCCACAAGAGTAGGATGGGGAATTTGCATGGATAATATGAAGGTGTCCACAGGAAATGCATGGACTGCCAGATAAAGGTAGATTAGATAAGATGATTTTACTAATTTCCAACAAAGACCACAAAATTAGGTCAATGGAAATAAAATGATAAATCCAATATAATTGCAAAGCTAGAGAGTGAAAGAAACTCCTATAATTCTATTGAAAGTAGGAAGATATAAATAAAAAAGTGTCTAGATAGAAGTTAAATGTTTACCTAAGAAAAGATATAAAGTAAAGTGCAAGTGCAAGAGAGACACTAGAAACTAGTAAGTCTCGGTTTTGAATAGAAAACTGGATGTCAGGTCTCCTAGAGCTAAAACTCATTGTCAATGATGAATGAGGGAATCAAAGGCATAAATAGAGGATCCTAATTAGAGACATTCATAATTGTGAAAGGACCAATGCAGTAGCCAATTATATGCTTTTGGGAGAGTCTAGGTGATCTGAATTGGATCCTTAAACACTCTTAAAGTTTCCTAAACTTTGTAAAGCTCATACCAAAGTTTGAAAGTGATATGGATGTCAAGCTTATCAGAAATAACCTCTAAACAATGGAAATTTGTGGTCAGCACGGAGCAACGAGGACCCTAGGTAAAAGCGCGCATACCGTTGGCCATGGTAACTGCGTGCTCGTGCAAATTGGCAAACGAGAAGTGAGATCGAAAAGAGGAGGCAATTTCTGATATGTGATTAGTGCTAAGTGCTAATCGCGTATCACAGGGTGTTCCCATCAATGAAAGAAAGCCTTGAGCACTTGGTCACGAGAAAAAACATAAAACCATATGGAAATCGCTAATTCGATCAAAAGGTGACCCTGCACTAAAACTAGTAGGATATCGGAAGGACCTCAAGTGGTAAGCTAGCTCGACTGAATCCCACCCGATGCCATACAATGGGTGACATGCATCCAGCGAATGAGAGAGAAAGCCGCTCACATCACGTGGGTAAAGAGCATGCTATCTACTCACCCAATATGGACAAAGACCATAGGATCTAGAGGCCCCAAATCAATGGCGAAGAAGCAATCTGATGGATGACCGGATTCAATAGGGAAATAGGCTGAGGGGGATAAGGTTTGAGATCGAGCATGACCAATGAGTTGGCAAAGGAAATAGTTTCATGGGAAATTTTGGAGAAATGGAAATAACGATCGTTCAAAGAGAACTGACACTCAATTCGTGAGGAAACAGGTGGCCACCTCTCTATGAAGCGTTACAGTGATGATGATCCAGAGTAGGAGAATTCCAGCAGACAGAGGCAGGACATCTAGAGTGCTGGGAAGTAGAAACGAATACTCAGGGAGTAGATTGGCTTTAAGCCATGAACAGGAAGATAGAGAAAATAAGGAGGAGAAGTAGGAAAAGAGAGCAAAGAAAGAAAGAAAAGAAAAATTGCAGAGAACAAAGAATACAAGATGAGCTGCAGAGCTCATACCATTAAGACCAATTGAGGTCGAGATTCAGTAAGGGGATTCTGTATACTCTAGATACTGGGGGGATCTAAGTATAGTTCTGCTAATCATTATCTATTGAGTGAGGCTCAAATTGAGCTCACTGTTGTAAAACTCTTCTTTAAGACACAATCGAAAGTCAACCACTGAAGGCTGGACCAAGAGATGTAGCCCAAGAAGATTGGGTGAACTCCTTATTAAGCTTGTTGTGTTTTATGTGTTTTCTTACTGCGTTATCTTACTATTTTAGTGTTTGTGTATTTCGCAATCTTATCGATCCATTGCATAAAATAACATAGGCACACCCCAGCACATAAGTCTGTAATACCTTCATTAATTAACTGAGATCATTCACGAGTGATTTCAGATCCCTAGGAATGAGACCCCTTGGCTATATCATCCTAAGGGGAGACAATAGCAAGGAAGCACAATGCTCCTAACATCCATGGTAGTGGGGAAGAGGCTCTAAATGAAGATTGGCTGCCTGAACGACACTGAGAAATAAAGATGGTCTTTTCCTTAAAATCATGTCTTTTTCAATGCAAATGAAGGAAGGAGAGTCAATTTCATAACATTTCATGAAGTTGAAATGCATTAGGGATCAAATTTTGGATGTAAGAAGATAAGTACATGAAGAAGGAAAGGTTGTAATTTAATGGTCTCCCTCCATTATTTACAAACTTTGTGAAAACTCTAAACATAACTTTCAAACCACTAATGCAATTTTTGAGAAGTTGTCAAGTCAGTTGCTAGTATCAACTAGTAGGGTGTCTTGTGGCATTGATGATCGATCATGGAAACAATTGAGCATCTGTTCAAGGACTCCATATTAATGTATTTCATCCAATGTACCTTCATATAGTGCTCTTGATCACTCTTCTTAATTGATTGAAATTAATAGCAATTTTTGGCTCTTGTCCAACTTTGACGAGGGATGTATCTCATTATGTATTCCTTCTCTTCAAAGCCTCTTCTTATTGCTCTAACCCTAACCCGAGCTGTTATAGTCCAAATTCACAACATATATAAGACTATAAGTGAGTTTTCTAAGACTTATGACAACCATAGTTGGCTGATATAAAATATGGTATAAAATATGGAACCTGGTCTAAATATTAAGTTCTGGCAGCATAATAATTCTAGGCAGTCCCCCGGATGCGGTTGAACCAATTCAAAGTTAATGTTATTATTAATGGCAGCTAGCATTTTGTCCTGTCATTCGTAGCTCAGATCCATTATCCAGGTCGGCGTCAGGATCAAGCAAGCTCATCTCATGTGAACTCAAATCTGAGGGAAGGAGGAATTAATGGTTTTCCATGGTAATTACAAGGCTCAGACGGTTATAATAATGAAATCCTTGGCCTTTCTCCTCAAGCTATGCTCTTCGGTTTACTGCTTCTGCCATTCCATTTTTGAGTCTTTCCGCAGAAGATTTATCTTAGGTATCAAAGATTGGCCCCTGCTTGCTCTGGTGATTGTTATCCTGCGTTATTTCTCACCTAGTTTGCCTGGGCACGGGACTCTAGTTCGCTTTCTCCATTGTTGTTTGTGTCTTCTCGAAGCTACAATTTGCTCAACTATCATCATCTCTTGTTGTTGGGCGATGGTCAGGCACAGGATGAGGAGCCTTCAGGGAAGAAATCGTGGAGGACGCAGGCGTTCTCAGGCTGCACAAGCTAATGCTCAATTAACTCGCCCTTCAAACCCTTCCCGCAAGCCTCTTCCATATCACACGTTTCAGAATTATCATTTCATTTTTCAAAGCAGTTTACTCAGGCCCATCATATTTGCAAACATTTCCATTATTATATCGAAGGAGGAGTCTCTGCCTCGTGCTTCGGCTCACACTGTCATGGATTCCTCTCAGGTAGGCCTCATATTCGTGGGTTGTCAGGGTGTCGAGCTGCAGCGGAATGAGAGCGGTCAGGCCCACTCACAGAATGAAATGGAAGCGGTAGACATGGCTATGGGTGGCAATTTACCTCCAGGAGGAAGCCCCCATAGAGCTTCGACTTCAATAGTTGTTGAGGCTAATTCAGGGAGCACTCTTCAGACTTCGATTCCTCCTGGTGGTAATGGGGAGGATGATGAAGTCAAGCATGACAACTTCTAGTATGGCAATGCTTGTCCCATGGTGGAGGAGCCATTGAACCAAGACAAGTTCATGTGACTTCACCTGATTCCCGTGGATGTATTCTCTGATTTCTTTTTGGCTCTTATTCTCCTATTTCCTTGGTTCTGTTTAGGTGAACAAGCCATCTGTCTCCCTGGTTTTATCTCAGTTATTGTGGGTTGGCTTTTCAGGATCTTATGCTATTTTGTTCACGGTCCTATGTCTGGTTTTGTGAAAACTGTAACTGATCCTCCCAATCATGGGATAGTTCTGTAAGGGTGAAAGCATGTTGCTCTTCTCTATCAAGGCTTCGTCCTCCTTGTAAATTTACTGTTACTCTCTTATATAGAATTAGTATTTACCGAGAAAAAAAAATTCTAGGTAGCCATGCATCTATATGGTCAACATTAAGCAACATTGGCTAAACTATAATGAGGCCATGTGTTAACTTCGCATCACATGGAAAATGCTCCAGCTCATTTTCAATGACATAATTTGCAAGGGTGGCCTTGATCTATGAATACTAAGGGTGGCCTTGATCTCCTCTCAAATCCATCATGAATACTGTCATGATGGATTCCAGAGGAGGTCTTCCTCTATCCAGCAATCATGAGGGATTCGAGAGGAGATCTTCCTCCACCCAACTATGACACAATTGAGCCTCTCCCTTGATATCTTCATCTAAATGAATACCATCAAGGTTTCATCATCATTCCAATTTTCAAAATCCTACAATCATGATATTCCATAAAATTCCATCTCTGTCTGAGATGTTATTTCAAATACTTGGAAATCATCCCTAATGCCCCACATCTCATTATTGAGCCATGGCTCCTACCACCTTGTTCTAGATATTCTTCTAAGAAATTCTATGTTGGAACACTACTACAAAAGGGAAGCATATGTGTTAGAGTGGATTTTGATCATACTGTCTAGGAAATTCAAATTTTTCTTTAGTTATCTCTATGCAATATCTACCCATATCCATGTATTGGACACAAAAAGAAACCAGCTCTCCCATAAAAAAAGCATACAGCTATACATCATTTGACCCGAGGGGTCCACACAAAAAAAAATACAAAAAGGAGTAGAGTCTACAAATTATGAGAATTATAATTTAAAATCAAAATATATTTTGGAAATTACTATAGCATCATTATCAACAAAATCAACATCAACCTATAAAATATGGAAAAAAAAAAAGATGAAAAAGAACCTATAATTATGCTTCTTTAGGTTTTCCATGAAAGGACTATGAAATAACTTATAGTGTTCATCATTTAAGACCTCCTCAATGTACCAAAGACCCCTTTCCAACTAAATTACTTTCTTTAAAAGATTTTCTACATCACTATTTCACTCCCTCTCCCTCTAAATATGAGTGCACAAAAAATAAACATAAGAAAGCTTTGTCCTTTATAAATTGTCCAAAATTTGATTAAGTTGCAAGTAGTAACATTATTGAATATCATTGACCCAAATTATAAATAGCAAGGAATCACTTAACACTTGTTGATCACAATCCTTATCACAAGCAAGCGAAAGAACCCCTCCAAATATTTTGAACCCCTCCCAAGTCTCATATTGACTTTAAAATAGTGTTTATATGATATATAAATAATAGAGCCGCCACTACATGAGAAATTTCCCTCTTGCTCGACACTATAAAAGAACCCCACGGAAAAGATTTGTTAGTTTCCTCTAGAATGTTAATCCTATTCCACGAAGGGATAGAAGGTTGTTGAAAATGAGAAAGAATGGGAAAAACTTCAATAGCCACTCAATCTAGAGAGTGCTAGTTATGAAAATTTTCCCTATTTCTTGATAGATAAACACCCCAATAGATAAGAAAAGGACAAAATTATGGTTAAATCCATCCCACAATCATTTCAAAAACGCTCTAACAAGAATGAAACTTGATGACCGAAAAATAGGAAATGAAGCACTTTGCGAGTTTGCGACACAAAACAAGTGGGAACTCAACAAAAAAAGTGCTTTAAAATTCTCTTAACAATCAACAAGAAGCGAGAAGAGCTTGGCAATGGAAACCAAAAGATTGAAAAGACAAATTTCAAGAAAGCGTGAACAAATGACTTTCAGAAAGCAAGAAAAGCAGATGGTCATAAAAATAGTTCAAACATGCAAACCAAAAAGTCATTAAAACAAAACTCAACACAAAGATCAAAATCAATCCTTCTGCCCTGAATACACAGAGTAGCCAAGATTCCTTGTAAGAAACCTTGTGTGCTTAAGCAAAAATAAATGACGTTTGCAAGAAAAACGAACAAGACCAACCTTTTCACAATCAAACAGAATTCAAAACAAGACGCCTACTGTAAAACTAAATACTGTGACAGAACAGTGATTGTTCCAAACTGAATCAGACCAGCATACTATCTTCCAGAAACAAACAAATTTTAAAAATCTTGAAAATTTAAAGGTATACGCTATTGTTTTTGCACACAGATGCATGTATACATGAAAAGGCTTAAGGAAACATGCGTATACGCAGGTTCACTTAAAGAAAGATGCGTATATACGCTTCTGTAAACAGAGAAACCAACGTATAAAAAAGCTTCCAAGAAAAACAAAGAGAAGTCTGGAAAAAATTGATCAAAGCTCACAATTCAGGCATTGACTAGACAGTAACAGACGATAAACAGATAGCTAAGACCTGATTGGCTTGAATACACCCAAACTAGGAACAACAATAGTGTTGTCCCTAGTGGAGTCACCAATACGGTTGTGGGATAAACTCCCCTAGGGTCTTGAGTGAATACCCTAGCAGACTGGAGGTTATCTATGCAAATAAACACACATTCCATGCAATCATAATGCTACTATAAGCAAACTCTGCGATAGGGGGCATACCTGAGGTCCTATGTTTGAGAAGAGCCTTCTAGGGTCCAAACCCTTCTTGGAGTTCCTTTGCTCCTTTGACCTGTAAAACAATCAATTCAAGAAAGTACAACAATATATGGACTAAACATCATAAAGAAACCATCTTCATATTATAAGGAAAGGTAGTTAGTTATGAAATTAAACAACCGTTCACATATGAATCATAATATGAATATCATAACATAAAGAAGACCTATATCAAAAACAAAGACATGTGTTTCTTTTATTGTAGAAAAATAAAGTAGAGAAAAGGAATAATTTCACCTGATTCGTCCTTTCGCAGGCTCCAAGCGGAACCGTCTCCCGGATATCTCAAGTAGTATGAAATCATCAACACACACAAGGAAACAAGGGCTTCCTATAGAATGGGGGAAGTGCAAGAGGCACAAGGATCTTTAGACCTGGTCAGGGAAATCTCAGCATAGTAATCTTTCTCTCTCTTCTCTCCTCTCTTTGGCCTTCCCATAGAAGCCTTTTTATACTTCTCCCAAAGTAGTTTTTTAGATGGGAATTCGTTGGGAATAGTTGGGCCACAGGAATTAAGAGGCAATCAATAGGTAGAACCCGTGATCTCTGCCTGGAATTAAGGAGATTTATTTCTTTTAATTGTTTTTAAACATATACGTGGGTTGGGCATACACAGACCCGTGTATACATGCGTTTAGCTTAGGGAAATGTCGCGTGTAGGGAAGAAAACACTATTTTTTAAATTTGGGACCAAGTTTGGAAGGAGGGGTTGCCCTAAGCCACGAGTGCAGCATCACAAACCTCAAGAGTGAGATTTGGAGCTATAACAGACCGGTACTTGGCACCTTACTTCCTTAATATGTTCGAAGGCCTTTGTTGCTTATAAAGTCCATGAAAATGCATCTTTCTCCAATAATGTTGTTAGAGGTGTTGTTATTCTCCCACAATTCTTAACAAACTTCCAATAATACCCTGTCAACCTAAGAAATCCTCGTTGATGCTTTATGGATTTGGGGATTTTCCATTCTTTAATGGCTTTATTTTGTTAGGGTCTACCTTAACACCTTCATGAGATACAATATGACCCAGATATTCCACCTCTTGTACTCCAAACAAACATTTGGAGATTTTTTCATATAATTGTTTCTCCTCCAATAGTTTGAGCACCCTATCAACATGTTGAACATGATCCTTCCAAGACTTTCTATATGTTATTATATCATCAAAAAATACTAACACAAATATTCCATGGAAGGGTTTGAAAATGGAATTCATCAAGCTTTGAAATGTAGAAGGTGCATTGGTAAGGCCAAAAGGCATGACCAAAAATGAATAATGACCCTTATGAGTTCTAAATGTTGTTTTTGGAATGTCTTTAGTCTTCATTCTGATTTGATGATATCTTGAACGAATATCCAACTTGGTGAGGTAAATCGATCCATGCAATTCATCCAATAATTCATCAATGCCAAGAATGGGAAATTTATCTTTAATAGTGAGTTTTTTGAGCTCCCTATAATCTAAACACATGAGCCATGATCCATCCTTCTTGTGCACCAATACTACTACATCAGAGAAATAGATTTGACTAGGTTGAATTATACCAGCCTCTAGCATTTCTGCAACCATATGTTCAATTTCACTCTTTTGGGCATAGGGATTTCTGTACGACCTGGTGTTTGGAGGAACAGTTCTTGGAATCAAATGACTATCATGATCATAGTCACGAATAGGTGGGAGGGCTTTGGGAGTTACAAATACCTTGGAATGATTGTTCAAGACCTTTTCAATATATGAAGAAATAGATGATTTCGATGTGGGAACCTCTAGCGAGCATAATTTTTCAATTACACCTCATTGTTCGTCCTTTAGAAGCGTTTTCATATCGTTAGAGCTTATTATTTGTCCTTTTTTCCCTGCAATACCCCTTAATTCAACTTCCTTTCCTTCAACAAAAAATTTCATGAAAAGTTCTTGAAAATTAAAAGCTATCGTACACAAATATTGTAGCCATTACACTCCTAGTACAACATTAGCACCACCCATTCGAATGGAAAGCATTGGACTATTCAATACATATTATCCCATGGATAGCTTGATGTTATGGCACTTTCAAGAGAATATTATGATTCCTCCACTTGCGACCATCACTTGACACTTTGGTGCTGGGTATAGGAAGCTGTTAAATTCCTCAGCTATCTTACAATTAATAAAATTATGGGTACTGCCTGAATCAATCAACACTATTACCTTTTTCTTCTTGATATGTCCTTCTATCTTGATAGTTTGAGGAGTGGTGATCCTGGCCAATGCATTAGAAGATATGGTTGGATTCATTTCTTATTTCTTAATGTGATCTTTCACTTCTTGAACCTTTTTCTTCTTGATGTGTCCTTCTATCTTGAGAGTTTGAGCAGTGGTAATTCTTGCGAATGATTTACAAGATATGGTTGGATTCATTTCTTCTTTCTCTAGGGTTGGTTCTTGGTGTATATCCTCTTCTTTTGATGTTTATTGATCCTTTTCTTTCCCCTCTTCACAATTTATGTAAAGTAATTTCTTCTCGGCACACTTATGACCTTTAGTCTATTTTCTATCACAAATGTAACAAATCCCTCTTTCTCTTTTTTCTTGAAATTGTTGTGGTGTAAACCTTGTAGGTTGTGGGAGACTCGGAGAGAAAACACTTCCAAATTTATAGTTGTGAGTGGTGGGATTCATTGTTTCCATAATTTCGCTTTCAATTTTTCATGCCAACCTAAATGCCTTCTCCAATGAATTAGATTCCCAAAGATGAACCTCATGTTGAATGTTATCCTTTAAAGTCCCTATGAAGACATCAATCCTTTGCTTCTCCGGAATATCATTTACCCTTATATTCAATTTTTTAAAGTCCTCAATGTCCTCTACCATTGAACCCTTTTGTTTGATATTTACCAATTAGCTAAATAAGGTGTTTCTCTTTGTCTCCTCACAATGTGCTATCATTTCCCCTGTGAAAATTGACTAGATAATAAGTATTTTATGAGAACAAAGCCCTTTATACCATAAATAAATTTGTGTACATACTTTCCTTTGATTGGACAACTTTTGAAAGCAATGGGTCTTTCATCTTGAATTAAAATAGCACCAATTCCATTTCCTAAAGGATCACATTCCACAATAAAGGATTCTGTGAAGTTTGGTGTAGCTAAGACTGGTGCTTGGCACCTTGCTTCCTTAAGATGTTCGAAGGTCTTTGTTTCTTATGCAGTCCATGAAAATGCATCTTTGTCCAATAATGTTGTTAGAGGTGTTGTTATTCTCCCATAATTCTTAAAAAACTTGGGATAATACCTTTTCAACCTAAGAAATCCTCGTTGATGCTTTATGGATGTGGGGATTTTCCATTCCTTAATGGCTTTAATTTTGTTAGGGTCTACCTTAACACCTTCATGAGATACGATATGACCCAGATATTCCACCTCTTGTACTCCAAACAAACACTTGGAGCTTTTTGCATATAATTGTTTCTCCTCTAATAGTTTGAGTGCCCTATCAAAATGTTGAACATGATCCTTCCAAGACTTGTTGTAGATCATTATATCATCAAAAAATACTAACACAAATTTTCCAAGGAAGGGTTTGAAAATGGAATTCATCAAACCTTGAAATGTATAAGGTGCATTGGTAAGGCCAAAAGGCATGAAAAAAAATTCATAATGATCCTCATGAGTTCTAAATGTTGTTTTTGGAATGTCTTCAGTCTTCATTCTGATGTCATATCTTGAATCAAGATCCAACTTGGTGAAGTAAATTGATCCATGCAATTCATCCAATAATTCATCAATGGCAAGAGTGGGAATTTTATCTTTAATAGTGAGCTTGTTGAGCTCCCTATAATCCAGACACATGCACCATGATCCATCCTTCTTGTGCACCAATACTACTGTAGTAGAGAAAGAACTTTGACTAGTTGAATTATACCATCTTTCAGCATTTCTGCAACCATACGTTCAATTTTACTCTTTTGGGCATAGGGATATCTGTATGACTTGATGTTTGGAGGAACACTTCCTGGAATCAAATGAATAGCATGATCATGGTCATGAATAGGTGGGAGGCCATTAGCAGTTTCAAATACCTTGGAATGATTGTTCAAGACTCTTTGGATATCTAGAGAAATATATGATTTCGATGCGGGAACCTCTAGCAAACATAATTTTGCAATTACACCTCGTTTTTCCTCATTTAGAAGCTTTGTCATACCGATAGAGTTGATTATCTTTCCCAGTTTCCCTGCAATACCCCTTAATTCAACTTCCTTTCCATCCACACAAAATTTCATGAAAAGTTCTTGAAAATTAAAATCTATCGTACTTAAAGATTGTGGCCATTGGAATCCTAGTAAAACATCAGCACCACCCATTGGAATGGAAAGCATTGGATTATTAAATACGTATTCTCCCATGGATAGCTTGATTTTATGGCACTTTCAAGAGAAATTTATGGTTCATCCACTTGCAATCATCACTTGACACTTTGGTGTTGGGTATAGGAAGCTGTTAAATTCCTTGGCTATCTTACAATTAATAAAATTATAGGTATTGCCTGAATCAATCAACACTATTACCATTTTCTTCTTGATATGTCCTTCTATATTGATAGTTTGAGGAGTGGTGATCCTGGCCAATGCATTACAAGATATGGTTGGATTCATTTCTTATTTCTTAATGTGATCTTTCACTTCTTGAACCTTTTTATTCTTGATGTGTCCTTCTATCTTAAGAGTTTGAGGAGTGGTAATTCTTGCGAATGATTTACAAGATATGGTTGGATTCATTTCTTCTTTCTCTAGGGTTGGTTCTTGGTGTATATCCTCTTCTTTTGATGTTTATTGATCCTTTTCTTTCCCCTCTTCACAATCTATGTAAAATAATTTCTTCTCAGCACACTTATGACCATTAGTCTATTTTCTATCACAAATGTAACAAAGACCTTTTTCTCTTTTTTCTTCAAATTTTTGTGGTGTAAACCTTGTAGGTTGTGGGAGGCTAGGAACAAAAACACTTGCATATTTATAGTTGTGAGTGGTGGGCTTCGTTGTTTCCATGATTTCGCCTTCAATTTTTCTTGCCAACCGGAATGTCTTCTCGAATGAATCACGTTCCCAAGGATGAACCTCATGTTGAATATTATCCTTTAAAGTCCCTATGAAGACATCAATCCTTTGCTTCTCTAAAATATCAGTTACCCTTATATTCAACTTTTGAAAGTCCTCAATGTGCTTTGCCATAGAACCCTTTTCTTTGAGATTTATCAATTAGCTAAAGAAGGTGTTTCTCTTTGGGTCCTCACAATGTGCTATCATTTCCTCCGTGAAAATTGACCACGTAATAATTGTTTTGAAAGAACAAAGCTCTTTATACCATAAAAATTAATTCAATTCTAAATAATTATATGCAATATATACCTTTTGTAATAGTGGTTCACCATGTAGATCAAAATATTTCTCCATATGTAGTATCCAATTTACCGGATCCTTGCCATCAAACTTCCTCATCTTGCTTTTTCTGGACTTTAGGAGCTTGATCTTGAAATGACTGTAACTTTGTAATTTCAAATCTTTAAGTTCTGAAATTTTGATTTGTAATATCCCTCTAAGTCCTCTTTCTAACTCCACAATTCTGATCGCAATTGGATTCTCAAATAAATATTTATTCCCAATCCCCCGCGATGAGCTAATTATAGACTAGATCAGTAGGGTGAACTTGTATGATGCACCACATGTCACTATTTCAACCTTAGGTTCTGAAAATTATACCCAAACAAAATACAGTCCATCCTCTTTTTGTAACTTCTTACAAAATTTCTATTTGATGCTCAGAGAGAACATTAGGACAATTTTCACAAGGTCACCTGTTTAGGATGTAATTCAAGAGTCTACCAAAACCCTAATTTCCTCACATCATATATCCAAAACTATAGTGGTACAAGATCTTAAATTCAGACCCGATATTCAGATCGATTTCTTCTCAAATGGGTTTTTTCTTTAGCTTCTGGAACTTCATAGCGAAAAGGGTATAACGAAAATTTCATGATGATCCATTTTAAATGAAATTCTAGAGCTTTTAAAAATCCTAAATTCCTCAAATCATATCTCCAAATATATAGCAAGACAAGATATAAAATTTGGACGCGAGGTTCATCGAGGTTTATTCTCAAATAGGTTTGTTTTTTAGCTTCTGAAACGTCTTAGAAAAAGATTTATAGCTAAAATACCATGATGACCTGTTTGCAGCGGTGAAACTGTAGAATCCAAAGCTCTCATACCAAATGTTAGGAAACTAGCTCACAAAAATCTAGAAAAGATATATCAATGCCTTAAAAATAAGCCTCTTCGAGGGGCCAACCTCCTTTACATTACATAAATCAACAATTCTTGGATGATGCAAATGACAAAACCTTCTTTCTATATATAGGAGTCTAAGGGCTCATAATTTAATTAGAGCTCACATAACAATAATAATGTAAGGGCACAACAATAACAATAGTGCGTTGCTATGGGGCACAAGAATAACAATATGGGAACTATATGGGCACAACAATATAATAATGGGGTTGTACTAATAACAATAAGGGGTTACACTAGTAGTATAGGGACCTAACAGAAGAAGATCCCCTATGTTTTGTACCAAGTGGGTTGTCCTCAACAGTGACTTATCTTCTCACTGCTAGATCCAGGATTCAATTTTTTAATGATCTCAATCACTAAGTTAGAGTCACCTTCTATCACCAATTTCTTGAAACCTTCCCTTTTAGCTTTCAGTAAGCCCTTTAGAAGAGTGTTGAATTTTGTCTAATTATTGCTAGTATATCCACAATTTTCTCCATAGATTAGTTTGGTGCAGTGTTGGGAATCTATAAATAATCTCCCAAAATCTACGTCCCCTAGGTTCCCTTTGGAGGCACCATCAAAATTTAGCTTTATAAATCTATCATGTGGAGCATGATAAAGGTTAGGCTAGTGACTCCGAAAAGTAATGGGTTTCCAGGAAGAAGGTGAAATAATATTTTAGATGGTTGAGAATATATGCTTCATGAGGGGAGACCTGCCAGTCATTAGGATGCCATTGATCGACCAAAATTGTTTCTTGAATATTTTGTATAATCTCTTTCAATATTCCCTCCTAGGGTATCAATTGATATTTAAAGGTTCTTCAATTTATTTCTTTCCAGATAGCCCAGAGTAGAAAACCAATTGACAACCTCCAAGTGTGATTCATAACTAGCCTTGAGAAAAATCCTTTTCTCAAATTTTCAATAGATTCTGAGATGTTTATAAAACGGTCCTTCTGATCAAAGAGGCTACCTAGATTTCTCCTTAACTAGTTAGCAAAGGTACATTTATTTAGAAGGTGTTCAAGATCTTCATTCTTCTAGAGACCACATAGCATACAGTATGATGGTCCTTGGAGTCCTTATTTTCGTAATTGGTACCATGTGAGGATTCATTTTTTACAAACCAGCCATATGAAATGAGCACCATTTGGCCATAGATTCTCTATACATACCTTTCTCCATATAGGATTGTGGTACCTATAGCTCATGAGTTTCTAATTTGTATGCTTCCCTCACATTTAACATTCCTTCGGTAGTGTAACCCCATCTAAGGATGTTAGGGCCTTCCTGTTTTGCGATTTTCCTATACTAGAGTTCTATTTCTAGTAGCTGCCATTGATTGGTTATTGGTGGGTTTATCCAATCTCATGCGCCTTTCCAAGTTCTCCACATCACGTCATTCTGGGTGGGACTCCACAATTGGTTCACCAAGATATAGTTTCCAGTATTTGTATATAGGAAAATATCTCCAAGGTCTTACCTACTAAATAACCTCCCTCTTTGCTACCAGGCATCTTTTTAAAAAGTAATTGATGAATTATTAATTTAATTACAAAAGTAGCTTTCTTTACCAATTTTGATCTTCATTTTTCATAACATCAAAGAAGACATCCCCAAAATGTTGTTTAGAACAAATGAAGGTCATTATGAGTTTTTCATGATGTAATTTGGCCTTACTAATGCACATTCTACATTTTAAAGCTTAACAAACCATATTTTCAAACCATTCTTTAAAACTTTTATGTTACTATTTTTTTATGATATACTAGGTTTCAATACTTCTTATGAAGAAAATATATAACACTATGACAAGTTCTTAAATCTTTGACAAGTGTATCTTTAGGAGTCAAGAAGTGAAAAGATTGGATCATATTGCATCTCTTAAAGGAATTGAAATGTACCCTAACAAAATTAAAGTGATAATGTAATGATCAATTGCCAAAATCTTAAATAATTCTAGAAGATTCCTAGGCATGATGGGATATTACCATGGTCCATGAGCTAGTCAATATTTATGGTCATGTAATGGAACGTATAATTTAACTATTTAGGAAGGAGAATTTTTCTTGGACTCAACAAGAAACCAAATATTTTGAAAATTTTAAGGCTATGTGTACAACTCATGTATTCCTTATGCCTAACTTCACAACAACAAAAAATAATAATGTACAATGTAATGCTTTAGGGCATGGAATTATTGTTGTTTTAATGGAATATGAAAGGCCCATTTTCTTTGAAAGCAACCATTTAAAGTAAATATCATACACAAAAACATTTATGAAAGGGAAATATTGGCCATATTTCATGTAGTTAAGAAACGACACCCTTACCATATAGGAAGACACTTTAAGGTAAAAGTTAATCATAATTTTCTAAATTACTTGTCAAACAACAACTATTTTTAAAAGAGACAAATAAAATGGGTTATAAAGGTTCTAGTTTATGAATTTGAAATTATCTACAAGAAAGGGAAACAAAATCTAGCAATAGATGCACTTTCAAGGAATAAGACACATAAGGTTTATTGTGTATTGTTTCCATTCTACCTTTGGTTTGGTGAAAGAATCATAGTTAAAATGATAGAAATATTAGAAGGTATTAAGAATCACTCAATAAATAAAAAGGGCTCTTAGTTATTAGATGAATTTATGTCAAAATGATTCACTCTGGCAACAATAACATCTATAATTTTGTAAGCCTATTCAAAAACCAAACATAACATCCTTTTGGAATTCAACACTTTTACTATAGGAGGAAATTTGGGGTTCCTAAAACATTACCATAAGAACAAGAAAGAATTTTTTAGGAAGGTATTCAAACTAATATTCAAAATTTTGTGGCTAAATGTGTTGTTTTCCATCAAAAAAAGGAAAAGGCAATCAACGACCACAAAAATTCTACAATCATTATTCATACAAATTGATTGTTGGAAAGAGGCCTTGATAGATTTTATACATGTATACCAAAGCCTAAAGGAGGGAATTACATCATGGTGATGGTATATCAAATAAAAATGTATGCCCATCTCTCTCTAACAAGCATACTCTCTCTCCCTCTCTGCTCATTTTAACAAAAGTGCAATAGCTATAGGATATATGGAAACAATTCAAAATGTACATGGAATATCAAATATTATTGTAAGTGATAGAGATCAAATTTTCACTAGTGATTTTTGGACTAATTCATTTTCTTGTTTGGTTAATAAATTATCTCACAAATCCTATTATCAACGTCAATCCATTGAACTATTAATATGGTGAGAAATTATATAAAAGGATATATATGTTTCTTTTCATTTGGTAAAGGACATAATGGGTCAAGTGGTTTCATTTCATTTTTTGGACAAAATAATTTTCTTATTTGGTTAATAAATTATCCCACAAATCTTATTATTAGCCTCAATCCATTGGACATTTAATATTGTGAGCAATTGTCTAAAATTATAAATTTATTTCGTTTTATTTGGTAAAAGGACATAATGGGTCAAGAGGTTTCATTTCATATAATTGTGATACACCACATCCTTCCCTAATTCATAAAACAATGTCCCCATTTATAGTAATCTATGGTTATCATCATGCATCCATCACACAAAACATGATAGGAAAAGTGAAAGTTGAAGCAATAGATCACCACAAAGAGAACCAAGAAGATATTCTCCAAGTATTAAAGGGAAATTTGGTTATGTAATGAAATAGAATGAGACAACAAGTAAATAAACATTGTAGTGAAATGGAATTTGAAGTGAGGGTTTGATATTTTTAAAGCTATAACTATACAAATATATGTCCTTCAAGAAACAAAAGAATGATCTAAATTATGACCTACGTACTATGATAATTAAAAGTTGTTATAAAGGATTGAAAGTGTGGCTTACAAATTGGATTTTTCTCTGTCTTCATGTGTCCATATATTCTTCAATGTTTCTTTCTTAAAAAGGTAATCCATGACAAAATCGTAGTTCAAAATATTTTACCTAAGAGTAATGAAGAAAGAAAAATAATATTAGAAATGGAAACAATCATTAAAACATGGTTTAAGTATAGAATCAAGAAATTTTTGACTATATCATCAAGTGGAAAAAACTACTAGTAGAAGAGGTGACATAGGAAAATGATTACTTCATGTAAAAATGTCCACATCTAATCAATTATTAAGGGAAACGCATGTTTGAAAGGGAGAGGTATGTTAAGAGCTATACATTGAGTTATTGAATTTCTATAGTGATATTATATTTTTCCTTATTGGCTAACTAAGCCTTAATGGTTTTCTAAACCCTTTAAATATTATTATACCATTTGTCTCCCGTATATACCAAGGAAACCAAATTTTAGATATCATCTCATATTATGCATTTACTATATTGTGAAAAGAGATTTTTGCTCAAATAGGCTTCTCATCCATTCTTTTATTGCATGCTCAATGCATAAAGTCCTTTTGTTATATCCCTTTATTTACCCATGTCCACGTTAAGGATAGTGCAATGCACCTAGTTGTTATAGTGATAGTGGATGGCATGGTGCACCTAGTAGTTACAGTGGTAATGGATGAAATTGAAACAAAGAAAGTATGCAGACATCCCAGTTGCAAATTCCACACACAAAAACAAACATTTACATATAATTTAAACCACAAAATAATACTAGATTTTTAACATTCAAAAATCATATTAAAAAAAAATCTCATACCCTAATTTGATACAGTATCCCCAACTCTCAGTGCACCATAATTGTCAAGATACCTAGACATGGTTCCTAATCTAGATAATTATTATGGTTACAACATTCCTAAAATAAATTTAGGACTATTATTGAAATATTATAATAAATGATTATCCTAAACTATAAATAAATGGTAAAGGGAGGGGAATGAAACACATTCATCCTTCGTTTTCCTCAAAGACAATGACGGGATAATTGTGGTCCTAGTTCTAGGGAGAACCAAACATCTCTAGCTATTGCACCCCAACGACTTTAGGTATGCCATGGTTCATGTGTTTTTCTTCTTGGGCTACCTTGTGGAAGGCTAGATCTCTAGAGGAAGAAGTGTAGGGATGTGTCTCCCTATATGGGCCTCGAGGGTACACATTGGTGCCAATTTTGGGTAAAAGGAATTAGAGGAATTTTGAGGGAGTCTTCACTATTTTGATGGAGTTACATGTAGGAATGTCAGAAAAGAATAGAAAATGTTGCAGGAGGATCAACACGTAGAATTTTCATATAAGGAAAGCATGTGCATAAATGGTTGGCTTGTGAGGTAGTCGAGATAAAGTGGTTAATTTTGACTAAATATTTTGGACCCATTTTGATCGAGTCAAGACTATTACTTGTAATTTACATACCCATGGTAATGCCCATGGTAAATGGGGTCGGATTAGGTATACATAACTATCTATAAATAGGTGGAAGTCGTCAGGATTTGGATTGGCTAATTTTTGGGTTATGATTGTAGGAGAAATGTTCTAAGCATGATTTTTGTTGTAATGTTGTAATGGTATTTTGGACAAGTTGGTGAGCCAAACAGGGCTAAAGGAGAAATGTTGTAATATTTCACTCAATTCCTTTTGAATATTAATAGAACATGGTTGGCTTGTCCCAATTTATGTGTTTTATGAGATGGTTTCATGATTGATTAAGTTATGTTTA
>APFE031309710.1:808-60529 GCA_000404065.3 Pinus taeda
GGGCAGCGCCCCGAGAAATTTTTTTTTGGACCCTATATTAGGTTGGGCAAACCTACCTATGGTTTTCGGTCCATGGTTTTGAACGCGATGGTTTCGGTCCATGGTATTGGATGCTTCGGCATGTATAAATATGTATTGTAACATTGAAAGGAATATAATGAAAAATCAAGCTGGTAGTCCCGGTTTTGGAATCCAGTGGGAAATCTCTGTGTATATGTTATGTGTTATGCTCTCGCATTTTTATTTTTCCTGTGATTTAGAATTCGTATGTAGGTAATTTCTGTATGGGGTTAAAACCTACAAAAAAAATCATCTTCATTATAAATAAAAAATTGTTACAAGACTTGCATCTTGAAAACAAGTGGAGTTCTATAGTGAGAATTCCAAATTATTACTAACTCTTGGTAACTACTAGTGACTAAATAAAAAACTGAGGTCCTAAGCCTCTCCTCTCTACTTATACATCTAAAGTCTCCAACAACTTCCTTCAAAATTAGGGAGGTACAGCTCCCAATTCAATGATAAACTCATATTGTCCATTTCACTAGCTCAGTTTCCTTCTAGTAGGGAGGCTTGGCTCCCAACTCAAGATAAACTTGTACTTTCACTTGCTTGGCTACCTTCTAGTACACATGATTTGGTTGTTTTCACCTTCACTTGCTTGGCTACCTTCTAGTACTCCTGATTTGGTTGTTTGTACTTTCAGCTGATGGAGGGATATTCGAATGGAGGGGCAGTAAATGAGGAGGATTTACCTCCTGGAATTCCTCTCCCTTGTCCCATTCGAGTATTTACCAATGTCTTTACCATAGTTCCTTACTTTTATCTTTTATCCCTGCATTTTCCTTTCTTTCATCCTTTATTCCTGCATTACACGCACATTAGACCACAAAGCAAAATATTCAACTCTACTCATCTCATACACAAAATATAATTAAAAGTATGCAATAAGTTGTGAGAATAGTTGGTTTGACTAAGCTAGGAGGTGAATTAAGTTCAATTAAGGCCCATATAATTACTCAACGACGAGGCTCATCATCACCCCCTACTGAAAGTGTTGCTCATCCTCTGAGAAATTTAGTGGCTCTGGTAGCCTCTCTGACATCTCATTCTTCTACTGTGGTCTCTACTTCTTGTTTATAGAAGCCTGCTTTCCTTTCTACTTCCTCCCACTGATATTCTCTGATCTTCAAGCTATGTGGCAGTGTTTTCCATCTCCTTATGCAGGCATGTATATTATCAGTTCTCGGCAGCCTAAACATGTCCTCAAAATGTGAAATTGCTTGCCCTTGAGCAACAAGATATCTAGGTGCCAGCTGAGGATCATTTGCAATTAGATTAGAGGTGTTGATTAGGGCCATGAGATTTGATTGTTCAGCTCTGATGAAAAAAAGGTTCATTTTGCTCTCTAGCCAATATTCTTTTCATCTCTGTAGCCCTTGACTTCTTATGTTTCATCGATGATGCCAAAGCCATTAATTGTAGATCTCCTAGCTCTTCATTAAGATCCCAAATATTCGTGTCTGTGAGGGCCATGTTATGCAAGTAAAACTTAGCCATTTTGGCCCCATCCTTTAGTGCACTTTGATCACACAGATCAATAAATTGTCTGCAGTCCTGAAATGGCATGGTGCTCCTTTGTGCTAGTGTTTTAATATGAAATTGCATCCATTGTTATCTGAGGTAAAGAGCATAGGATTTAGCTCGCATCTTACACTGGATGGCCTCCAAGGAGAGGTTGGCCATATATGCTAATTGGTCTTTCTTTTCCTGCAACTGTCCTCTATGCTTTTCTTATCTTCTTCCTTTTTCTTTTCTTTCGCATCTCCATTAGCTTCTCCCTTTGTTTCCTCCTCTTGTTTCAGCATCATCCTCCTTGTCTTCTTTTAGCATGTTCCTCTGTATTAGTTTCTTCTTCACCCATCTCATCCCCATCTAGATCTGTATCTTATTCTTCTTATTTTGCCTCTTCCTCACTGACAAAAGGATTAACATCATAGGTGAGGGTTTTGATTTCATCCTCTGTTGGTAAGTTTCTGAAGACTAACCATGTTATGGGGATCCTGAGGCTTTGGAGGACTGGTGCTTCTACCCCAAATCTTAATTATTCAAGCTCTCTAAAATGGTAGCCATAAACAACATTGTATCTACCCTCACATGAGATATATTTGATGAGAACCTTTCTTGTGAGGCTTCAGGAGGAAATAAGCAAATTCTTTGAGAAAAAACAAAGTTTCATGTGTATGTAATCCACTAGCTTTCTAGAGGAAACTGGCCACCTTTTTACTTACAAACCAAGTACCTCTTAACCTTTACAACTTTTGATCAAATTATGCATATGAGTGAGTGAGTAGGATACTTACCTGTGACCTTAATGCCACACTGCAGTTGTCAAAGATCAGAGATGTTGCTGATGGTCATTCTTCTTCCTCCTTTATTGTCTGTTGATGGTTTCCTAATCGCAGATCTGATGTTGTTGCTGCTGATGTATGGTCATATTTCTTCCTCCTCTACTGTCTGTTGATGGTGTCTGTGACTTCATATCTAATGCTGATGAATGGACAGAGGGAGTAGGAGTGTGTGTGGATGCAGGGATGATGGTAATGAATGAGGTGAGGGGTCCTGTAGAAAACACAATTTTCACCTGAATTGGAACAATGAAGTGAAAAACAATGGAATTTATGGAGGGATGCATGGTAAGGAGTGGAGGAGATGAACATATGTGAGGGAGGTCTCCCTTTAGATCTTCTCATTACTCCCTGATTGTCTTTCTCATCCTCCTGCAAATAACAATTATGTTTTGTTTCTTATTATTATATATAATTTTTTTTTAAACACCTAGGCTACCTCAGAGAGGTTTTCACCCCAGATATTTGCCATGGACACCTCAAGGAAGGATTTTACCCAAGGATCTTCTTTTTCTTTCCATTTTTCTCATCCTTGGGCTGCCTCATGGAGGTTTTCAACCCAAAGATGGGACTCAGGCACCTCATGGAGGTTTTCACCTGAATCCTTATTCTGTTTTCTTTCTCTTTTAGTGACCTGATGAGGGAGGAGCTAAAACTTGCTCCACCATCATCATTGTCTTATTGATACTTTCAATTAACTCTTGTTTAGATAAAGGCCTTTTGTACATTTCCAATCTATGTCCATTAATTAGTAATGGAATGGCTTCTTCATCTATAGTTATGATCTGCACTGAACCATTGTCATGGCATCTTTCCACCACATATGGTCCAAGCCATCTTATCCTTAGCTTGCCCTTGAAGTCTTTATACTTGGAGCCATATAACAATGCCTAGTCTCCTTCTTAAAATTGCTTCTCCTTAATATGCTTGTCATGCCAGATTTTCCTCTGAAGCTGAACTATCTCTTTATGGAGGAGAGCCTGCATTTTGAATTCATCCAAGCCACTCAAATGGAACATTATTTCTTTCTGTGCACGACTGAGATCCAAATCTAGTTGGGTTGCCATCCTCAATGTATTATATTCAAATTCAATGAATAGCAAAGCCTTTTTCCCATAGAATAGCTCATAGGGTGCAAATCTAGTGGTGGTCTTCCATGTCATATTATAGGCCCAAGTGGCCTCAACTAGTCTTTCTGCCCAATCCTCTCTGCTGATGTTCACTACCTTGGTTAGGATGTTCTCCAATGCTCTGTTGGTCACCTTCAATTGCCCATTAGCTTGTGGATGATAAGGAGTGGAGGTTATGTGCTTTATTTTGTGATGCTTGAGCAATTTTTCAATCATGTCGGAGGTAAACTGGTTGCCTTGGTCTGTGACTAGCTCTCAAGGATACCCAAATTTGTAGAATATATTCTCCCTTAGGAACTCAACCACCTTCTCTTCTGTTGTTGCCTTAATTTCCTTGGTTTCAGCCAACTTAGTCAAGTAATCGGTGCACACAATAATGTGTCATTTTTTCTTTGAAGGAGGATTGATAGGCCCAATGAAGTCCATGCCCCACTTGTCAAATGGCTCGAAAGTCACTTGAGGTTGTATGGGTTGGAGTAGGTTTTCCCATCCTTTGGCACCGATCACACTGACTAATGTACTTTTTCACATCCTGATGAAGAGTAGGCCAATAATACACTACTTACAGCACTTTGAATGTTTTCCTCTTTGCTGCAAAGTGACCTCCACAAGGCCCATCATGACAGGTCAGAAAGATGTCAAAAACTTCCTCTTCCCTGACACACCTTCTCAAGATCTTATCTGGGCCGAGTTTGAACAGATTTCCCCCAATCCAGGTGAAGGGGACACTTTTCCTAATTATCTTGCCCTTTTCTCTGGAGGGAAGGTTTAGTGGGAACTGTACTAATACCAAATAGTTTGTTATATTAGCAAACCATGGGGAGAGCATTGAAATAACAAACAAATGCTTGTTTGGTAACTAATAATCCACCATTCATTCTTCACCTGCAGGCATATTCATCCTAGATAGAAAGTCAGCAACAACATTCTCCTTACCGGGCTTATCAACAATAGTTAGATCAAATTGTTGTAGTAAAAGTAACCATCTTATGATTCTAGCATTTACATCTGGTTTGTTCATTAAATATTTAATTGCAGCATGATCAGTATGAACAAATGTCTGATAGCATATAATGTAATGCCTAAACTTGTTCAATGAATGCACAACAACCAGGAGTTCTTTTTCGTTCACAGTATAGTTTAACTTAGCCTTTGACAAGTTTTTACTGGTAAAATAGATGGAGTAGGGCAATTTCTCCTCTACCTGACCTAAGGCTGCTCCTATGGGTTTGTGTGAGGCATCAGCATGAATATGAAAAGGGAAGGCCCAATTTGGGCCTCTAATAATTGGTGCAGTGGTTAACTTCCCCTTTAGAATGTCTAAGGCCTCTTGATAGCTCTTTGACCATATAAATTCAGAATCTTTGGCCAACAACGCAAACAAGGGAGAGGAAAACTTGTTGAAGTCCTTTATGAACCTTTTGTAGTATCTAGCTAAACCTAAGAAACTCTTGATGTCTCTCTACTTTTATGGAGGTGGCACCCTTTGGATGATGGCTATTTTGTTTGGGTCCACCTGTAGTCCTTGCTGAGATATGGAATGACCTAGCACAATCCCTTCAGTCATTAAGAATTCACATTTTTCTGGACTGAGAGACAGGTTCATTTCAATGCATTTGTGTAATACTTTGCCTAGGTTGGTTAGGGCTTCTTGAAAATCACCTCCATAAGGTGTAAAATCATCCATATAGCTCTCTATAGCATCATGTACTAATTCAGCAAAAATACTCAAGACTTCTCTTTGGAAAGTGGCAGGAGCATTGCATAAGCCAAAAGGAAGGACCCTATAGGAAAAATTACCCCAAGGACAGGTGAATGTGGTTTTATCCTGGTCTTATGGGCAAATCTGGATTTGGTTGTACCCACTGAATCCATCTAGGAAAGAAAATAACTTCTTCCCTGTTAGGCCATCTAGCACTTGGTCAATGAAGGGTAGGGGAAAATGATCCTTCTTTGTGGCTTTGTTCAAATCCCTATAATCAACACAGATCCTCCACTTAGCATTCTTCTTGGGAACTAACACTAAAGGAGAGACCCACTCAATATCAAAGATAGGGTGAATGAACCCTGCATCTAATAGTTTTTGCAGTTCTTCTTTGACTATGTCCTTAAGGGTTGGATTCATTCTCCTTTGTGATTGCCTAACTAGCTTGCAACCTTCCTTGATGTATATGTGGTGAGTACACGCTGAGGGGTGTACTCCCTTCATTTCCTTGTAGCTCCAAGCGAAGGCTTCTAGGTTTTATTTCAACAGATTGCATAGCTTTTTCTCTTCAAGAGCAGACAAAGATGGGTTGATTTTCAAATTTTTCTCTGGGCCATATTCTATGGTTTTGACTCAAAGTGGGTTGGAATTTGCCAAGCATAAGTCAATTTGATGATTGTCCAGTGTTTCCTTTACTTCTTCTTCTAACGGTAATGAACTAGGAGTTGGACTTTGGAGCAGGCGTTCAACTAAGTCATCCTCTACTTGTTGTCCTCCTCTTATGATTGCTTCCAAAGCATAAAGTTGGGCAGAATAAAGCTCATCTTCTTCCTCCTCCTTCAACCATAAAGGTAAATCATGTTCTAGGTAGGGTTGGGCAGGAGGGTATAAGACTAAATGTTTGGACATATGCCCATTCTTGATGGTCATATTCCTAGCTTTTCAACTAATGTAGGCATCAGTTGTGGCCAACCATGGCCTCCCAAGGATGAGAGGGTAATCTGTAAGCTTAGCCTTGGGCTAGAGAACTAGGAAATTTGCAGGGTACTCCCAAGAGTCGATGGAGACCATCACATTCTCCACAATTCCCTCAGGGGTGACTGTGGAACGGTCTACAAGTTGTAGAAATGTTGTGGTCTTCCTTAATGACCTTTGGAGGTTAAGCTTGAACTTGGTGTCCTTGGTCATCACATTAATGGTAGCCCCAAAATCAATCAGAGTGTGTGGGACAATGGTGCCATTGATGTGCACATCTACTATAGGGCTTCCAGGGTCTAAGTATTTTGGACATATTACCTTCCCTAGCATTAAGTCAGATAACTGCCCAATGAAATTAATGGTAGGGGCATCCATTTTTCTTCTTCCTGGATGCTTGAAGCACTTCTCTTTAATCAACTTATTGTAGATAGGAACATCTTTGATTTCCTAGAGAAGGGGGATGTTTACACATAGATTCTTCAATTCTCCCAGAAGTTCAGTTTCTTCTGGGGTAGGTTGGAGTGGTTGGGCTAATCTTTTAGGAAAGAGTGGATTTTCTTTAAGGTTTCTTTCCTTATTTCTTCCTCAACCTCCCTATGTGGAGAGGGAGGTTGGTTATATCGGAGATTTCTCCCAGATCTTAGGTTGATCTCCTGGATTTCTACAACATAAGTTAGGTATGATGTCTCTCCACTGTATCCTTGTTGAGCCTGCCTACTGTTTAGGTTTGGGTTTGGTTGGGCAGGCATCTGGGGTTGCTTAGGTGGAGCAGAGTGCAGGAGTTGTGGTTGGGTGGGTGGTGGAGGCAATAGGGCTAAAACATTGTTGAATTGTGGCATCCACCCTTGAGATGGGGTATTTCATTGATGTTGTGGTTGAATGTAAGGTTGAAATGACTAGCTAGCTGGATGGGAATGATACTAAGGTGCATAGGACTATGGAGGGGGTGTAGACCAGGAAGGATGAGCAGGGGGTCCCCAAGAAGGTATAGTTGTGGTTTGTTTGGTTCTGTAATATGCATGGGATGATCCTTGCATACCCTATTGGTATGGTCTAGGCCCAGGAGGTCTCCTTTGGTTGATGTAGCAAAGTTGTTCAGTGACCCCTTCAGCTCCTTGATATACAGCTTTGATTCTAGGTAAAGAAGGGCACTTGTCTGTGGAGTGGTTTTCTTCATAGACTAAGCCAATCTCGATACAGTTTAATTGGCATTCATTCCTAGAATACCTCCTGGTGCATCTATGACAAAATATGGCCAAGGCTCTATTTGCTTCCTCTTGCTTCCTTTTAATATTCATGGTATCCAATTGCAAGGCAAGGGTTTGCAGCATCTCACTTTTGAGGTCCTCCAACATATTTCCAATTTCACCCTTGATGGATGAGTTGGAATATGATGTACTGGCCATTGGTTGAATACTCCTACCATTTTTCTTGGTTGTCCTAGAATGGTTTCTAAAGACAGTGTTGATATCATCATAGGGTAGTTGGTAGATATCTCCTCTTCCTAACAAATGCAAGGTATCTAGGATATCCTCCCTTACTCCTCTAAGCAGGACCAACTTCAGTGACTCAAGATCAAGTGTGCACCTGGCCCTTTTGTAATTGAGCTGGAATATTTCTTCATAATATTTTAAGGATTCATCCTAGCCTATGGTCATCCTAAAAATCTCTTATTTAGTGTCCTTTGATCGATAATAGTCCCTATATTTTTTGTTAAAGGCATGTTGCATTTGAGCCTAGGTTATGATGCTATCTCTAGGTAAACCCATGACCCAGCGCAATGTTGCATCCTTGAGGGTAGATGGAAACAATTTTAACTTTTGTTCATCCTCTGTATAGTCATAGGTTCGGCATATAACAACAAACTCAAATAGGAAAGTGTCAGGTTCCTCTGTGGTCAAGCCATGGAAATGAGGTAGAGCAGAGGGGCTTATATTCTTCATTTTAGTGTCACCATTGGTTTCCCTAATGGGGAAGGCACCCTCAGTTCTCTCTTTATCTCCTCTGTCATCTTGGTTTTCAGCCATTAGGTCGGTAGGAATCGGTTCTTCCTCTTCTTCTTCCCCTATAGGTTCTTCAAATATGTTAGGTTGCTCACCTAAAGGTTCTTCCAATTCACAATCACCAAAAAAGAGAGAAGGTTGATTGTTGGATGTAGTGGGGATATTGGGGAAGAATTTTCTTGAATTATCCCTATTCCTACGAGGAATGAAAGGAAATGTTTTTGGGTTGGTTTTTGTAAGATTTTCTTGAAAGCTAAAAAGTACTCTGCAGAAAGGAAATTGTTGATTAAATGAAAAACTACTAGCAGAATGGAAACTACTTGCAGAATGAAATTGTTGATTGAATGGAATGACTTCTGACAGAAAGAAAACTACTTGCAGAATGGAATTGCCTAATTGAATGAAAAACTACTAACAAAATGGAAACTACTTGCTGAATTGAAATTGTTAATTGCAAAATGGAAACGAAAGTAGATAAATGACAAATGAAAGAAAGAAACTAGATTAATTTTGCATAAATAAACTAATGGTATAAAATTGAAGACTAGAAGTAGAAGAAAGGAAAGTTAGAGACTAGAAATAGAAGAAGGAACAGTAATTCACATCCTACTATAACAACGGGTTTAGAGGTCGGTAGGTTGTTTATCGCGCACCCTCAAAGCTGTAAGTTGTTTTCTAGAATTTTACGCGATTAGCCTCCCCGGGCGACACGTAGCACGAGGAAACCACTCTTATTGCGTGCCCTCGGGTGGATAACGATCGAATAGAAATCCACGCGATATGGTGCAATAGCCGTCGGATTTGGCTAGGAAGATCAACGGTGGAGACTTGACCGAGCTGGTTGGTGAGCGCTGCAAGATAGCCATCGAATCTGGCTAGGCAGATCAATGGTGGGGATTTAAAGTGAAAAAGCTCAGCGTTAAAAGTGAATCGGGTGGTGATTGGTCGGGTTTTGCAGTGAAAGACAATCTACGGGTAAAAACCGTCAAACCATGAATTAATAGCTTATGCCTAATTATTTCATGCTGAAGGAGAATAGGCATATAAGTGAGATATGGGCAAGAGGGTGGAGGAACAGGTGACCATGAAATGACTAAATGACCATGAAATGAACCAAGTAACAATGTAATGAACCATGTAACTGCATTAAACAACAAACTCCATGAAAAACTGAAACTAAGTGTTTTGGGGGTTGTTGCAGGGTTTTTTCCTCACGTCATGGTCCCAAAGGGAGGAGGTGAGGCCGGGACACCTAGGGACGACCTTATGGATTTTTTCTTTGCTAACCTGCTAATTGAATAAAAGCATAAATGATCTACTCTGCACTACTTCAATGAGACTGCAACTATTTAATTAAATGAACAGTTAAACAATAACCCTTTGTAATGGAAATGAACTATTGAAGTAAATGAACAATCAAACCATGAATCTATGCTACTGTTGTAATGGAAATGAACTACTTAAGCAGATGAACAGAAAACAGGTAGCTATGCTACTTAACAATACAATAAAGAGGAGCTTTGGCTGCCAGGGTTAGGCCCTAACCCAAGAGCTTCAGCCCTCTAAGTTAACTCAATGTTGGCTCAAAACAAAACTCATCTTCATTATAAATAAAAAATTGTTACAAGACTTGCAACTTGAAAACAAAGTGGAGTTCTACAGTGAGAAGACTAAATTCTTGCTAACTCTTGGTAACTACGTGTGGCTAACTAAAAAAACTGAGGTCATAAGCCTCTCTACTTATACATCTAAAGTCTCCAATGACTTCCTTCAAAATTAGGGATGTACAACTCCCAATTCAATGATAAACTCGTGCTGTCCCTTTCACTAGCTTGGTTGCCTTCTAGTAGGGAGGCTTGGCTCCCAACTCAAGATAAACTTGTACTTTCACTTGCTTGGCTGCCTTCTAGTACACATGATTTTGTTGTTTGCACCTTCACTTGCTTGGCTACCTTCTAGTACTCCTGATTTGGTTGTTTGTACTTTCACCTGATGGAGGGATATTCGAATGGAGGGGCAGTAAATGAGGAGGATTTACCTCCTGTAATTCCTCTCTCTTGTCCCATTCGAGTATTTACCAAGGTCTTTACCATAGTTCCTTGCTTTTATCTTTTATCCTTGCATTTTCCTTGCTTTCATCCTTTATTCCTGCATTACATGCACATTAGACCACAAAGCAATAATCCAACTCTACTCATCTAGGAGGTGAATTAAGGTCAATTAAGGCCCATATAATTACTCAATTATGAGGCTCATCAGATTGTTGCCCCTTATATATTATAATGAAAAAATACTATTATTAGTAACAATGTGGACCTTTTACCTTTACCATTTTGTTTTTTTCTAAAGAGTGAACTATTTTTCCTAAGATCACATCTAGATTTTGATCGGTCTCTCATAATGTAGGTTGCATTATTGAAGCCTTGCCTCAAGTTTGTACAGGGTACATAGTTCTCCTCTATGGTATCAGTAAACTTCACTAATTTCTGTTATCAAATTTGTGGTGCCAAAACTGTGAACTGCACTTTACTTGCACAATGATCTATAGTAAATATGCCTGTGACAGAAAGATTCTGTCAAGTCAAGGTAAAAGGTAGTTTGCAATTATTGGCGTGACTATTTTTGGGTTCTTTATTTGAATATTCTATCATTATGTCATTTTACATTCCTTATTATTATTATGATTTTCTTTTGTTTTTTCACTTTTACATTATGTACCTCATCTTTTCCTTTTCATTTAATTTATTAGTATTATGTTACTATACACATCTAATCCATACTTGGGTGTACAGGGCATCTAACGTTTTGTACAATTATTGACTTGCAAATTATGAAGTTAAGTATTATTTGCTTTTATCACGCTTTCGTTAGTGTAGGGATACTAGAACCTAACTTGTAGTTTCAATTTTCTAATATAATATACCTTCGTTGTCATCACTTATCTCTCATGTATGAACAACGTGCACTACCTTCCTTTACATTCAATATATGTGATTGAATAGCTGAGTATCCTAATGATGAACAATAGTTCGCAATGGTATATCCCAACATAGGTTAGACCAATTATATAATGGGACTTGTAATCTACCTAGGTTTTTCAGTAGCATCAAATATTGAGAAGACCTTAAGTTAAAATTACCTTTGCAAATGAAATATTAAAATTACAACCTGTCGTATTTACATATTCGCGTAGAAGAATCAATTTTATGGATAAACTTATCAATGCAAGGCAAAAAATTTCTCCTAAAAGATGCAAGTAGGAATAAGGCCCACATTAACTTCATGTCAAAATTGTGAGTTATTTGAAATGGGATGTGTTACATAATTATTAATTCAATCTTCTACAAGGTAGGTATATATCTCTTGAACAAGAAATTGTTTTTGATACATGTTTTTCTTGCCATACAAATGTAGAAACAAGTTAAGGATTCTTTTTTTTTGTATCTCTTAACTTGAGAAACTCAAGTCCAAAGCTCATTTGATAACAACCTTTTCCAGTCTTAATAGTGTATGGCTCGGGGCATACAATGGTTCAGCTAACATATATTCTAAATGGAAAAAGATGATAATATTTGTCTTTTAATCAACATCAAAATTATTCCAATTTATATCTTAAATAATAGTCAATCTTATCACAACAAACAACTCAAAACTCCTGGGATACATTTGTGATTATGAATTCCATTTTGTTTTCTTTCATTCTAAACATAGATTACAAAAACTACAACTTTCAACATGCATCTAGTGATTCCTGTTTTTCATTTACTCAACCGTTTGAATTCTTCGTTATAATTACTTATTATTATTTTCTTTTTCCTTCATTTCAATACAACTTACAATTAATGAGTTTTACATAGAGGTATGTTTTGGAGAATTTTTTTAGTCCCTTTGCCCTATTTTCCCTTCAAGTTTCTGGAAGTTTTATTCCAAAGTAGTTAATGCATCTGGAATTAGTTTCCAGTAGCGTCAAGTTCAAAAATCTATATGCTTAACACTAGAATATTTTGTCTTGACGCTTGCCTATATGGTTAAAAGATCCTTCAAGTTTATGGAAATTTTATTCCAAAGTAGTTAATGCACCTGGAATTAGTTTCCAGTAGCGTCAAGTTGAAAAATTTTATGCTTAACACTAGAATTTTTTGTCTTGACGCTTGCCTATATGGTTAAAAGAATGGGGAGGATGACACACTTCCCAAAGCGAAAATTCATTGTGAGAAGGCTTTGTGGCCCTTGTGTACCTATTTTTGTTTCATTTCTTCTATTTATTTTTTTCAATTTTTTTTTTTTAGGGCTATATCCAAAATTGGAAATGCTTCCCCATCTGTTGAGGGCATTTCCCCTTTTTGGAAAATGCACCTAGCAAAAAATCACAAGATTTGGTAGCCGGAAAAGTACCTGGTCTAAAAACATCCACTTTACTGCATTTCAAGGGTTGATCCTTGTAGCCACAACCATAGTGAGTGTACACTATATTGGTGTAAAAGAAAATTATTGTTGATGAAAAATTGGTAAGCAATGGCTGGTCACTTAGTGCATTTCAAGGGTTGATCCCTGTAGCCATAATATTTAGAATCAATCAATGACCAAATATTATCAAAATAAGAAATTTATCATGCTTGAAAAGTATGAAAATATTTAAGATAAAATAATTTAGAGACCAAAAACAATAATAATATTGGACTAAAAACAATAAACTTAGGTAATCTAATTTGTAAAAATGAAATTGTTCATAAATACATAGTGAGTAGAATACAATATGAGAGCCAGTTATTTCAATGGAAAACTAAGAACATGCTTCACTGGTTTGAAGGTTTCTTCCACTTATGGGATCATAACTAAGACATCACAAAACCTTGATGGTCATAAAATATTAATGTACATGGAATTAGAATAGATTAAAGGTTCAATTTAGCAAACAATAAAGGAAAAGGTGCATGAGTAATTAAAAGAACTTTCAATAGCAACATGGCATTGTCCTCTTAGTCATGCATAAACATTCCCTTCAAATCTGGATAACACAAGTTCATATCATAATGTTAAACATACAAGTTGAGAAGTCAAGCATTAAAGAGAATTGTGGATGAAAAGCTACATAATCAATTAAAGGATTGACAATCCTTGAAGAGTGGCACTTATGCTAGAGTTACTAAACGCAAAATATTTATGGAGTAAAAGAATCTCATGAGCTAAGGACATAACTATAGCATCCACACATACAGATATCTAATACGAGCTATATTAGTAACTCTTTATTACTAACATGTATTGTTATTGTTAAACATTACATCTATGTAGGCTCCATGAACTATTGTGTATAAAAGAAATTATGTACACAAGTGATTAAGCATAATGAAATGGGTCAATTTCATGTTTCTCATTTCTTGAATGTTTATTGTGAAAAATTAATATTACTTGTTTGTTTTCATGGATGAAAACATATAGTTAAACAAATATTTTAAAGGAATGTTATAGTTTTTGTTTTCTTTTTTATTTTGAATAGTATAGTTTAAATATTTATTTATTTTTGTTTTTTCTTGAATATAATTATGTCAAAAATTGTTATAATGGTAGATTTGAATTGTTAAATCTGTATAGAATGAGTGTCTTGAATATTTTTTAGGGCTTTGTATTAATGTATATATATATATATATATATATATATATATATATATATATATATATATATAATATTATATATATATTATGGTTTTGAAATACATTTTTGAATATATATGATTGTTATTATATAACAGGAATGGAATATGGTATTAAATTTCAACCTTGTACATGTATAATAACGAACTTCGACCATAGAACCAAATATTTATCTATTCTCAATGGAAGAGAATTATTTCTTTTGAAACTTTCATGCAGTTGGGCTTAGAAGAAAAAACTAAAGAAAAGAATTAGTGTGGAAAAACTAAAGAAAAGAACTAGTGTTCTCTTTATATACTATTGATTGAGAGAATATTTAAAAACATATTTTAATAACTTAGGTGAATTAAAGGTTTATATGATGAGGTTCACATGATTGAGAAAGCTTTGCCATCAATAGGATGGGATTATAGGAAGAATTTAAAATGTATTTTGAATCACCATTATGAATTTTTGGGAATTAATAGTGCATCTAAAGTATACTATACTATATACTATATGGTTGGATGCATAATTAATTCTCAGATTGCTTGCACAAATAAGTTTTGTAAATAAATTCCAAGATGAGATCAGTGCATTTATTGCCTAATTATTTGTTTGCGTAGTTTTTGATATACCATCTTAGCATCTAGTCTCACTCCCTCCTTTTCATAACTACATAATACATTCCTTAGCAATCACGAGCCATTGCTTACCAAATTTCATAACAACAAATTTTTTTTACACTAATACAGTGTACACTCACTCTGGCTGCGTGGCTACAGGGATCAACCCTTGAAATGCACTAAAGTGACCAGCCATTGCTTACCAATTTTCATCAACAACAAATTTGTTTTCACTAATACAGTGTACACTCACTCTTGGTTTTGTGGCTACAAGTATCAACCCTTGAAATGCACTAAAATGAATGTTTTTAGACCAGGTACTTTTATATATAGAATTATCAGTCTCAAATAAGTTTTGTAAATAAATTCCAAGATGAGATGAGTGCATTTATTGCCTAATTATTTGTTTGCATAGTTTTTGATATACCATCTTAGCATCTAGTCTCAATCCCTCCCTTTCATAGCTACATAATACATTCCTTAGCAATCACCAACCATTGCTTACCAATTTTCATAACAACGAATTTGTTTTACACCAATACAGTGTACACTCGCTCTTGCTACGTGGCTACAGGGATCAACCCTTGAAATGCACTAAAGTGACCAGCCATTTCTTACCAATTTTCATCAACAACAAATTTGTTTTACACGAACACAGTGTACACTCACTCTTGGCTGCTTGGCTGCAGAGATCAACCCTTGAAATGCACTAAAATGAATGTTTTTAGACCAGGTACTTTTATATATAGAATTATGAGTCTCAAATAAGTTTTGTAAATAAATTCCAAGATGAAATGAGTGCATTTATTGCCTAATTATTTGTTTGCATAGTTTTTGATATACCATCTTAGCATCTAGTCTCACTCCCTCCCTTTCATAGCTACATAATACATTCCTTAGTAGTCACCAACCATTGCTTATCAATTTTCATAACAACAAATTTGTTTTACACCAATACAGTGTACACTCACTCTCGTTGCATGGCTACAGGGATCAACCCTTGAAATGCACTAAAGTGACCAGCCATTGCTTACTAATTTTCATAACAACAAATTTGTTTTACACCAATACAGAGTACACTCACTTTAGTTGCGTGACTATAAGGATCAACCTTTGAAATACACTGAAGTAATGTTTTTAGACCAGGTACTTTTATATATAAAATTTTTAGACCACGTATCTTATCTATTTTTAGCTCAACTCTAAAACTTTGTATCACTTTTTTGGACATGAACAAAACTATGCTTCTTGGAATGCTTTGTACACATATAAAATAGAAAATGTAATTTTCATTTTTTTAATAAAAATGACTATTTTTTCTTAAAAAAAATCTATTCATTAAACTATACTTAATATATAAATATAAACTTTTTAATAAATTCTTTTAATTTTCATAAAAATGTAAAATCATAAGCTGCACAGTGTCTTTTTGGACACGTTGCCTTTCATTTAGGCTTTAACAAGTGACATTCGTACGTAGTTAATACCAATGTCGAATGTCAAATCCGAAGGCATGGTGATGCCTGTATGTATGAATAAATTGTATCTTCGGTTCGTTATACCTTTTTATCGCATAAACTTGCAAGGCTTTATTTATATTTGTTGTGGATTGAAAGTAACGGCTACTATTGCAGCGGAGTTTGGATGCGTGATGCATGGAGAAGGGGAAGGTCAGTAATCTGTGTTAGGTCAAGAGTTTGCATGGCCGACCGGTGCTCTACAAAACGACAACGTATTGTGCGATTGATTTGTGAAAATTGTGTTATGCACCCCCAGGGGTTGTGATAACTGTGTTATGTACCCCAGCAACCCCATTTATTGGGCGCTCAACAGTCCACCCCTCCGCGAGAATCTGGCCATACCATCCTATGAAAAATAAAAACACTTGGCTGCAGATTCCAAGACTGAGTGAAAATCTTTTGAATTTCTTTCTAATGTAACACTTGCGACTACGTCTTCCGTTTTCCTTTGTTTAAATTTTTGTTTTTTTTAATTTGATGTGACTTTTTTATAGCAAAAATACTTCACCAACTCAGCCTCTATGAAATCCTTACTCTTAGCTATTGCAATACAGTTGTGCTATATTTATAAAATATAGAAATTAAGTTTTGAAATGTTCCATAAATAAATTCAAAATAATTTATACCATCTAATATTACAACATAATTTTATAACCACAATTTACTTTTAATTTTTCTCAATTGATGTTTAAGGTAGGTAAGATTCATTCATTGAATTTGTTAGCAAGGCCATAATTATTTTCAGAGTGTCACGTTCATTTTAGATTTTGAAATATTTCGAAAATTTTATAAATATGAGGAAGTGAAACATGATGGTCGTTAATTATTTGACTTATTTTGATGTCTATAAGATTTTAGGAATTTTTTGCAATCTATCACTTCTGTTTTTTTTGTTTAATTATGTAGGGAATTTCAATTGAACCTGTAGCTATTGAAAGTAATGTTTTTATGTGATGTGAGTTGTTATTATAAGTCTCTGGGTATCATTTTAGAAGTAGTTATTTCCATAGGTGTGTGAATTGTTTGAGTCATAGATCAACATTTTTTTAGATCTTATCATTTAAAAATTAGTGATGTAATTCTCATATATATAACTACTTAATATGATCAATAAACCGTGTGTGTGATTTGTTATCTGTAAATCTCTCTTGATTCTTTTTCAGATTTCTATCATAACTCTTTCCGATTTCTATCTTAGTATCAGAGCTGGTTCAGCCCTGACTCTCTCCAAAGAAGGGCTGTGACTCTAGAATGTTGACCAATGTTAACTTTTTGTACATAGAGTAGCCTTAGGTGACATATTCCTGTGTGAGAGGGTAAATAGTTGAATTTATTTTGTGTGAGTGATTTTGAATGTGTGCTTGTACGTGTATGAGTTAAAAGAGTCGGCGGCTTGTAACCAAATAAGATCAGAGGCAAGTGACAGGAAAAAAGGCACGAAGCATGTTTCAATCAGATTTATTGCTGCCATATTGTGTATTCTGAGTCAAAGATAAGAAAAGGTGGGCCGAGAAGGCTTTTCGCAACTATTTGATGCAGGTCTCTCTGTTATTTGTTGGCCATATCACATTCCTTGGAGAGTTGAGTGTATGCTCCTTGTTGTGCTGAATGAGAATCACAGCACCAGAGATTATTTGACGCAGAATTATCCCAGCAATGGCTGGATTTCAACGCTCAGCAAATGATAACTTTTTCTTTGATCTCCCTCAGTTTGTGCCCATTCATTATGGAGAAAGAGCCTTTGACTGCACAACAGTAAAAATGGAAGATCGCCTGCAGAAATTCTGCACCGAGAGAACGCATGGTCGTTTTGAAAGACGAATTTATATTTCTTTACCTGATATCAAGACGAGGCAGTGTATTTTGAAGCTTCACCTGGGCCATACTCCTAGCGACCTGATTGAAGAAGACTTTGGGGTTTGGACTTGTTATCAAGAAATTTTACAGCGAAAGCGTGGAGGTGAGGCTATTAACCATGAGCTACAAATATTGGAAGCCTGTGTTGGAAACATTAAGCAAGGCCTCCAATCATCCGCATTCTGCAGCAAACCATTGCCATATTAAGGAAATCTCGGCCACAACGTATCTCGGTGTCTTCTTCTCATGTTTTCCAAAGCGGTCGGCTCAACCGGGACTCGGATTCGACCCCCACAACCAAAAAATTAGTTTTGCAAGACCTGATGGCAAAAAGGTTCGGAGCTGATGGAAGCAAGAATATTCTTTTTGCGTGGATCCTCGCAATGAGATGGGAATATGATATTGTATTCACTGCATGGGAGTCATTGCCCGGAACTGTAGACCCATGCCAAGGCATAAGTAGAAGCAGATATGTGTGGCTTTTTGGTTCGAGAAGTAGTTGGTTGGTTTTGTTATGAAGGATGGTGTAACCTGGTTGATTTTCCATTTTTAATTAGTTAAATTTGTGTGGTTTTTATATTTAGAGGTGTGTTGTTGTCCAAGTGTATTTTGCCAGAATTGAAAGATGCAGAATCACAACGAACATGTCAATTATTCAATAGAATAATGTGATTGTTATTGTTATGTGATTCTTTGTGTTTGGGAGTATTAGTCACAAGTAATTTGTAATAAGTTCAAGTTGGTGTGACCCTAGGAGCATCAGGTTAGTATCCAGAATGCTATGATGAAGGTTGTGGAGGGTAGTGGATTCACAAATGGTGGCAATTCCATAGGATGGTTCATTGACAGGTTGCACTATGTGAAGTTGAGAAGTGTCAATTCTGTAAAGCAGGTCAATGATGGTCTGAAGTGGTTATGTCTTAAATGGATCAAGTGGCAAGCTGGAAAGTGTGGTGAAGAAAAGAGGGAAAACCATGCGATTTCAGAGTGCATATGAATGCTAACCATATGAGAGAAAGATTTATTTATTGTTGTAATGTGTGTTTTCTATATTTTCTACATATAAGCATTAAGAGAGGAGTTGGAAGTAATACTTCCATGTGTTGTAAGTTGTTATTATAAATCCCTAGATATCATTCTAGAAATAGTTATGTCCTTATATAACTCATAAATCCACTTTTCCATTTTTTTCCATCTAAAATTCTATTATCTAATTTTATATATATAATTACTTTATATGATTAATGTTGAGTGTCGACTGTCTTTCAGATTTCTATCAGCAGCGAGACGATTGAATATGGGCAAAAAGAATATGAATCCGAAATCGTAAAAGGCCCATACCCCGGACTGGAAAGTGTGGGCAAACAAAATGGAAAGTCGTTGGAATGGACACGAAGGGCAGAGAGCGCACACTTATTATTGTTTGGAATAAAATAATCACATGGGAAAAAAAGATACGTTCAAGGTTATGGTTTGAATTAATAGGTTATTTAATTTTCAAGAAAAGAATTCTCAAACCTTTTTTTGAAGTGACACCTATCTGTGTAAAATTAGGAACCCTATTGGAGTAATTACTGAAACTTTTAATGTGGGGCAGTAAAAATCTCGTGGTTTTCTTCGGTGGCATGAATGAATTCGAAGATGACATTGTTTTTCTTCAAACTTCTGTGTAAACCATTAAAACACCTTAGAAAGCGATAAAAAAAATAGTTATTTTAAGTATCTTCATCGCTTCTTCGTCATCCTTGCTTCTATAAGCTTGATATTGTTCAGACTCTTTTCATGTGCATGAATTTCAACAACCACAACAAAATGGAACAGGTTTCTTTTATAACTGTTGCCTCTCGCAAGATAAGCCTGTAAGATTTTTGAGATACACAGATCTAGATCTGCAAAACAATAAACAAGCTTGCAAGAGAAGGAAGGAAGCAAGCAAGAATTGAGAAAAGAATGAAAAATTGATTCTACAATATTAGTTTTAGAATAAATACATAAAAGCAACTAAGTTAAGCTTAGTTGTACATGCAATAACTGAAGCTAGCTAAAGCTAAGTGTGATTTATCTTATGTTAATGTGTACATGTGCCACATGCAAGCAATAAGTTAACTGGAGAGCTAATCTAGGTGCATGTACACCAACACAGCTAGTCTAAGTGTATGTACACCAACACCCCCCCATAAGCATAACTTAGGTGAGTGTGATGCAAAATGAATGAGTCCCGGCAACACGGCCATTTTAGGTACCATATTTACAATGCATATATTAAAAAAGTAGGAAAGAGGGACCAGTTGCGAAGAAAAACCCCCCCTCAAAATCTAATGCAAAAGTAGAGAAAAGACAACTGCTAGGGCAGTCGTGTCCTTCACCCCGAGACAATCTCACAGGAATCGAAACTTCTGCTCAGTGAAAGTCTTGGTGAAGATGTCAACAATCTGCTCGGAACTAGGACAGTACTGAAGATCGATGATCCCATCATGAATGAGTTCTCTAATGAAGTGCATGTGGATCTCGATGTGTTTGGTACGCTGCCGCTGCACTGGATCTCTGCAAAACTTTAGCGTACTTTGATTATCGCATGAGATGACAGTTGGATGATGGACACTAATCCCAAGCTCAGATAGGAAACGTTGTAGCCAAATTGCCTGAATAGTGGCATTGACTGCTCCTCTATACTCGGCCTCTGCTGATGATAAAGCAATGGCAGCCTGCTTCTTACTTGACCAACAAATTGGGCCGGATCCCAAACTAAGTACATAATCGGAAGTAGACTTGCGATCAATGGTGTCGCCAACCCAGTCTAAATCTGTGAACCCGATGAGATTCAAAGAACAATTGGCTGCATAATGAATCCCATAGGTGATTGTCCCCTGGACATATCGAAGGATGCGCTTTGCAGCGTTCCAGTGTAACTCATGTGGCTCCCGCATGTATCTGGAAACTGCTCCGACAACATAGGAGAGATCAGGACGGGAGTGAGTGAGATAAAGAAGACTTCCCACAAGCTGACGATACAATGTGCAATCAACCAATGGTGTGTCTTTGCCATTCTCAAGCTTTATCCCTGATAAGAAAGGTGTGGCTGCTGGCTTGCAGTCACTCATGTGAAATCGTGCCAAAAGATCTCTGGCATATTTTGGTTGAGAAATGGTAATGCTAGAATCACGATGATGGATCTCTAGTCCAAGGAAGAAATTTAGCAAGCCCATGTCGGTCATAGAAAACCGCTTATGCAATGCAGTTTTGATGTTAGTAATGACAGAAGTTGAACTACCCGTTATCAAAAGATCATCTACATAGAGTACTATGATCAACAAGGAGTCAATTTTCTTCAGAAAATAAACATTGGAATCAGATTTGCAGCGTACAAAATTTTGAGATAACAAATAAGAATCCATCTTCGCATACCATGCTCTAGGTGCCTGCTTGAGGCCATAGAGAGACTTCTTAGTTTGAATACCAGAGATGAATTCTGCATGTATCCCTGTGGCTGCTCCATGTAGATTTCCTCCTCGAGATCACCATGAAGAAAGGCATTCTTCACATCCATATGATGCACCTCCCATCCTCTTGCTGCTGCAATGGAGAGAGCTAGCTGAATGGAATCCATTTTTGCCACTGGAGCAAAGGTCTTATCATAGTCAATACCATGTACTTGTTGAAAACCTTTTGCTACCAATCGTGCCTTATATCGACTAACTTGGCCATTTGATGCTTTCTTGGTCCGGTAAACCCACTTGCATCTCACAAGTTTGCGATTTGAAGGTAGCGGAACCAAATCCCAAGTCTGGTTCTCAATGAGAGAGTTATATTCCTCATCCATGGCGGCTTCCCATTCAGGATGCCCATTTTCTTCTGCATAAGTTTGTGGATCAGATCCATGCATCATATAAGCATGCATGGGCATGAATGGCTCCATAGCTAAGAGTGCTTGCGAATCTTCCTCAAACAGAGGGATAGAGGCAGGATCATCAAGGATCTCACTCATGCTGCACCATTTTTGTGTTAAAGGTGGTCGATAATCTTCCAAACTACGTGCAGAAGTATGATCTCGATGTTCAACAACTGGTGGTCTAATAGGGGTCACAGGAAGAGACTCATCGTCATCAGAATGTTGGTCTGAAGTTTCATCTGCATACTCATCAATGAGTGGTGATGGAAACTTGGTAACAAGTTCATCTACTGGTGCATGCGAAATATCTTCATCAAACTTTACACTCCTTTTAATAAAGAGCTCTTCAGTGTGGATATCAAGCAATCTGTACCCTTTGACTTCATCAGAATATCCAACAAACATGCATGCTTTGCTTTGAGGCTCCAAAGCCTTTCTCTTCTCTGGAGGAATACGGGCCCATACTCGAGATCCAAAAAAGCAGAAATGACTAACTTCAGGTTTCATGCCAGTCCAAGCCTCAAAAGGTGTTTTTCCAGTAACAGATTTATGAGATCTGTTCTGGATGTATGAGGCACAATTAATAGCTTCGGCCCACAATTTTGACGGAAGAGATCTTGCATGCAACATGCAATTAACCATCTCTTTCAAATATCGATTTTTCCTTTCAGCCACGCCATTTTGTTGTGGAGTGTAAGGAACTGTATGCTACAACTATATGCCTGCTTCATCACAAAAATTCTTGATATCTTTGTTGACATATTCCATCCCATTATCTGTGCGGAGTATCTTGATGCGTTTTCCAGACTGATTTTCCGCATGCGCTTTGAAAATCTTTAGATGTTGAAAAACTTCAAACTTGAGTTTCAAGAAGTAAACCCAAGTGAATCTCGTGTAATAATCTATAAATGACAACACATATCTTGCTTTGCTCATTGAAAGCACCGGAAATGGACCCATGAGATCACTGTGTACAAGTTCTAAAGGTGAAGAGGCTCTCCATGCATGCCCCTTCTCAAATTTTTCTTGTGGATGCTTTCCAAGAGCACATCCATTACAAACACCATCTGAAAATTCAATGGTTTGAAATCCTTTGACCATCCCTTGCTTACTAAGCTATTGCATATATCTGAAATTCAAGTGCCCAAATCTCTCGTGCCAAATCCTACTTTCTTCATTTGCATGCGTAAGTAGAAAAATAGAATCTGATTGAGGAACAAAATCAGAAAATGTATATAGACAAGATTGATCATTTACCTTGCCAGATGCAATCTTCAAATTGGTTTGCACGTCATAAATGCTCACGGAATCTAGGGTAAATTCCACTTTCCTTCCGCTGCTTGTGTGTGTCATCTGATACACTGAGAGAAGATTCACAGAAAGCCTTGAATATGCAAGACATTTTCAAAACTTCCATCTTCGAATTGCACTCTTCCTTGTCCAGTTGCTGCAACTGCAGAATTATCCCCCATGAGAATGGGAGGACCTGAGTATGCATGTAGAGAAGAAAAGGATTCATTTGAAGAAGCCATATGATGTGAAGCTCCTGAATCGATGATCCATTCTTGTGGTGCAGAATGAAAAGCAATCACAGCATGCCCGTTACCTCTTGGATCTAGTGCTTTTTCTCCAGACTTCTTCTTAGCATTCTTAGGAATGTGGTCTCCAAGATTGTGTTGCTGGAGTATCCGCGCCATAAGATCTATATTCTTCTTCATGCATGCAGATTCAGGATGAAAACCACGGTGGCAATAATTACACATTGATTGCCCTTTCGTTCCTTTCCTTTCCTTTGAGCCAGATGATCCATCAGGGGGTTTGGGATGTCCTCCCTTTCTTGGATCAGGATCCTTCTTCCCTTTTCCTTTCTGATGGTCTTTGGAATTTTCCTTTCCTTTTGCATGCACAGTAAGTGCATGCGCTTTGGAATTTTTAAGTGTGCCCATTTTGATGAGCTTATCTTGCTCATGCATCAAAGAATGAATAAAAGAATCCAGTGAGGGCATCTTCCAAGCTGCACCAGTTGCAAAACTGACTGTGTGGAATGTAGAGACGAATACTGCATACTCTGGACCAAGTTTTGATAAAATGGAAAGAATCAACTGATTTTCTTGCTTGGATTTGTCGATCTCGCATCCTTTCAGCTGAACCAACAAGGCTTTATACCTTGTGAAAAAAATCTTGAATGTTCCCAAAGTTTCTCGGATCTAATGAGTTTAACACATTTTCGAGAATGTGACCTTGCATTTCATTTTGTTTTCCAAACAATCCTTCCAAAATTTTCCATACTTCATTTGGAGTTGAACATGATTCAACATGAAATAGCAATTCCGGAGAAATAGATAAACATAGGATGTCGAAGGCCTCGTCCATGCGATTGAAATATCTTGCTTTCTCCATTGCCGATGTTGGTTCAACTTCCGTTTCCATGGTTATTCTAAATAAGCCTCTACTTCTGAGATGAAGTTGAATCTTTGGCTTCCATTCGAAATAATTATATGGAGTGAGAATTGCCGATTGTGGAAACTCCAATTTAGACTCCATTCTTTGTTGTTGCTTCAATCTTCTGAACCTGCAATAAAATTGCTTGTGCACTGATTTCAAATCCCAAAAGCTCTGATACCATGTAAGATTTTTGAGATACACAGATCTAGATCTGCAAAACAATAAACAAGCTTGCAAGAGAAGGAAGGAAGCGAGCAAGAATTGAGAAAAGAATGAAAAATTGATTCTACAATATTAGTTTTAGAATAAATACATAAAAGGAACTAAGTTAAGCTTAGTTGTACATGCAATAACTAAAGCTAACTAAAGCTAAGTGTGCTTTATCTTATGTTAATGTGTACATGTGCCACATGCAAGCAATAAGTTAATTGGAGCTAATCTAGGTGCATGTACACCAACACAGCTAGTCTAAGTGCATGTACACCAACACAGCTAGTCTAAGTGCATGTACACCAACAAATAAGCCTCTCACCTCAATAAATTACATTTCTTCGCTTAACCAAAACCAAAACCAACTCCGGTTCTTCATCTTCAGGGAAATCGACTCAGCGCCAACTAACGAAATTGGCCTTCGTCCACAATGCTGGGCTCTGCGGGCGAGTCTTATTTTCCCTGTGCCATTCCGCCACCAGTGGCTGTGGTGGTGCCATCAAATCTGAGCTCTGAGCCGGTATCGAGTACTCCAATGGAAACGAGATCCAAAACTAGGGCTCTTAGCATGAGGGCCATCATTGCCATTGTGGTCAGGGCTGCAATCGTTCTGCTTTTGATAATGCTCATTTTTCTGGTGTATCGCTGGAAAAAATACATCAGGGAGGCCAAGGTTGCTAGAAAAATAGCCTCCGAGAAGATGGATTTCTCCATTGGTGCGCAAACACCAGAGATGGAGAGGAGTAGATTTGTGTTCTTTGATAGGAAGAAGCATTTTGAGTTGGAGGATTTGCTGAGGGCGTCTGCCGAGATGTTAGGGAAGGGGAGCTTTGGGGTTGCTTATAAAGTCGTTCTTGATGATGGTTGTGTTGTCGTTGTTCCGTGACTGCACGTTCATTCTACTGGCATCCAGTTCGTGATGAGCGTACATTCACGATCATAAATGGCTGGATTTTACGTTTAAAACCAATCTTCCAAAACCTAGACCTATCACCATTGACTACCGTAAAGTGGGCCCTCAATAAGGAATAACAATAGGAACCTATGGTATTACATGTAATCAAGTTTGGAATTTCAATTCTCTTCCATTTTTCATGTTTGTCATTTTAAGGTTTTTCCAAATTTATGAGTGTTAACTTTCGTTATCATTTTTAGAATCAGTTTCATTTTGGCATATTTTTAATGAAGAATTGATTTAATATGTATTTTTATTAATGGAAGCAATTTTTTTTTTTTATAATTATTTATCTTTGAAAGGTTAGATGAATATATCACTAGTTTTTAACTGTGTTTTTTTATATTTTTTTTTTATCTAATTTGTCTAGAATTTAGTAAGGATTTATTGACATCACAAGTTTGACGAATGGAAACTTCACAATAGAAGTGCCCCACAAATTTTTGAGGGTGATGAATATATATATGGAGTCAAAAATCACTTTAAACAACACATCAAGATTTGATCACAATTTTTTCACTAGATTCTGGCCACAAATTTTTGAGGGGGCTGAATCTATATATGGAGTCAAAAAATCACTTTAAACAACACATCAAGATTTGACCACAATTTTTTTTTCACTAGATTATGGTTAGAAATCCGCTAGAAACTCCAAAAAGTCGCACTTAAAGACTACTTCCATGAATATGCTTTTCCAGAACTCACCACATCGATCAAGGCATCCGAAGGAACTCTATATTTTTTAGATTTTACAATTGAAATCGTATTACAATTTCAAGATATTTGATGTGAAAATCACCCTTTGAGTGATATCAGTTAAAGAATTATTGAATGAAGGTATTACAGACTCATGTGCTAGTGTGTGTCCATGTTATTTTAGGCAACAGATCGATCAGATTGCAAAATACAAAGACACTGGGAAATATAAAACAACAAGAGAAACATAGTAAGCAAATACAAGAACACAACAATTAATAAGGAGTTTACCCTATTCTCTAGGGCTACGTCTCCGGTCCAACTTTTAGTGGTGGCCTACTTTTATTGTGTCTTTAAAGTAGAGAATTACAATGAGGAGCTCAATATGAGTCTCTTGAAACAGAATTTGCTTGGCAGGATGGTTCTTGGATTCCCTAAGCCACTAGAGTACACATACTCTTTTCCTTACCAGCTCTTGACCTCTCGGGTCTTTAATAAAAGGAGCCTAATGTGGTCCTCAGTCCTGACAGATCCTCTCAGGGATTGCTCGATGCTGCCTCATGCTGCAGGTCAGCTCAACTCTCTATATTTCTGCTCTTTGCTTCACTATCTCTTCGCTTCTCTGTCTTCATCTTCTTTTCTTTGGTTCTTCCTCTTGGTGTCCTCTCTCGATGTCCTTTTCTATTCTCTGTTCATGGTTTTAAAGCTAATCAACCTCATGACTACTCGCTTCCTCTTCTTCCTTCGTCGAGTCGCCTGTTGCTGCTCGCTTAGAGTTCCCCGTCTTGGCATCATCATCAACGGCTCACAGGGAATGGCCACTTGTCCTCCTTCGAACTACGCCAGCTTTTCCTCATCAGTTCGATTTTCCTGTTACACTGTGGAATGAGTCATCCGCCAACTCGACAGTCAAATTGGACGTCAAAATTCTTTCTGCCCCAGCTAAATCCCCTGTCAAATCTGGTTCCTCCATCGGGCGCGTTCTCAGTCATTAGATCAGGAGCCCCCAGATCAACGTCATTCGCTCATTTCGCGCAGTTAACTTGCTCGATCATTAGCATGCGATGAGCAACGGTTTTCTCTCTCCTCCACTTACCATGCATCAGGCGCTGAATGGAATCGCTAGGTTTCAGCTAAATCCACTCACTGCCCAAGGGTGCCCCTGATATATACTATCAGTTTTCAAAGTACGGGTCCCACCTTTAGTCTTTTGTGCTTTTTCCCATGGTTTTCTTGGCTTCCATGCGACTGAGCGCTTCGGGGCCTTTCCATTTCGAGGGGTTTTGCCTAGCAATGTGTGATTAGAAACTACCTCCTCTTCCCGATCTAGGCTTCCCAGGTGCCAATTTCACCTTCTGTGCAGTCTCCATGGGCCTCGGTTAGCGCACTTTGAATGAGGTCCTCATCGTTCTAAACTAGCTACCAACTGCCACTATTCAGAGGTTTTCCTGATCACTCTGTGCTCTTGAATTCAAAGTTTGTCCCGATTTGATATAGTCATGGTTCTTTGAGTATTCTTCATGGATCGAATTCAGATCATAGCCTTCCCACTGAAAAAGCTTTTAGACCACCAAAAGTTGGTTTTACAAGCATCGACTAAGTGAGGGTAGTGTTGTCTCACTTGTCCAATCTCAATCCACTTTGCACTGCTCGGTTTGAACCCTTGAGCCCTACTCTGAGGTACTCAACATCTCCTCTGCACGTCGTCCTCACCTTCCTATCTAGAAATGTGTCTTTTTGCAATTCATTAAGATATTCAGGTAGCAGGTCATCAATAGAAGGAAATTGACTCTGCTCTTCTAGATCCTTAATTAGAGAGGTTTCAAACAATCTCAAGCAATCTACATTTACAACTGAGTAGATGTGCATGTAGGCTGCTAGGTCAAGGCGAAAAGCATTCTCACCAATCTTCTCAAGTATCTTGAAGGGTCCATACCTGATAGGCTTTAGCTTCTTACCTTCACCTCGCATGCTGTCCTTACTGATATATATCCAGACTTGGTCACCAACTTGGAAACTATGCTCCATCTGATGCTTGTCATGCTTAGCCTTGTATTTGGCTTGGCTCTTTTCCAGCTATTCCTGTACTACCTGGTGGATCTCCTTGATTTGTTCAATTAACCTAGTTGCCCTGTCCACATCATTGTGTCCTTCAACTGTAGTATCTTTACCAAAGACAAAATCCAAAAGAGACTTTGGTGTAAAACCAAAACAGGTCTCAAAAGATATCTGTGTAGAAGAATGTTTTGCTCTGTTGTAAGCATGCTGCACATAACACAAATGTTCATCCCAAAACTTAGGATGTTTGCTACAATATTCTTTGGGTAACTGGATCACTGTCCTGTTAACTACTTCTGTCTGGCCATTAGTTTGTGGATGAAAAGCTGTGCTTTTCTTCAGTTTGGTGTCCATCAGTTCCCATAGACTTGACCAAAACCTCCCTACAAATTGGGTGTCTCAAACAGATAAAATGGAAGTGGGTAATCCAAAATGAACCCATACATGTTCAAAGAACAGTTTTGTAGTTTGTTCAGCTATAATCTGTTTATTGCAAGGTATCAAAATACACATTTTGTTGAACCTATCCACAACAACATATAGATAATCATGACCTTTCCTAGATTTAGGCAGCCCTCCAACAAAATCCATGGAAACACTTTCCCAAGGGTGAGAAGGTACTAGTAATGGAGTGTACAAGCCTATTTTTCTGTTGCCGGGCTTGCTTTTAGCACACATAGTACACCCTCTTACATATCTAGAAACTGTCTCATTCATTTTTGGCCAATAACAAAATCTTTGCAGTTGTGCAACTGTTTTACTTACCCCAAAGTGACCTGATATCAGAGAAGTGTGTGCTTCTCTAATTATCTTTACTGTCTAAGTTTGTGGAATGCAGAGTTTCCCACAATAGTATAAGAGTCGGTCCTTTACATGATAATCCAATTCTTCTACTCGTTCGCCTTGACTCAAAGTTGCATATACATCTTTGAAATCTATATCTTGAGCATATTGTTCAGTGTATCTTTCATGTAGCACATAATTATGCTTAAGTATAGTAGATGCATTTATAATGGGTCTAGATAACATGTCTGCAACTTTATTGTGTATGCCCTTTTTATATCTAATGACTAAATGAAACTATTGTAGAAAACCCATCCATTTATAGTGTCTTGATTGCTGCAACTTAGTTTGGGAGTGTAGATATTGAAGTGGTTAATGATCAGTATGTATTACTATCTCTTTGCCCATTAAGTAATGTTTCCACTTTTTCACACTCTGAACTAATGCATACAATTCTTTATCATATGTAGGATAGTTAACTACTGCAGGATTAAAAGTTCTCTGAATGATAACATATGGGTTTACCGTGCTGTGTCAACACTACTCCCATGGCATAGTCACTGGCATCTGTTTGGATCTCAAATGGTCTTTGTAGATCAGGCAGTGCTAGTACAGGTGTTGTACCAATCTTTTCTTTCAAGGTGTTGAAGGCTTTCTGATGTTTGCCTCCCCACTGAAAAACCTTGTTCAATCCTGTTAAAGCATGTAAGTGAGCTGCAATTGAGGAAAAGTTAGAAATGAACTTCCTCCAATATTGTGTTGCCCCTAAGAAGTTTCTCACTTCTATAGCAGACTTGCGTTTAGGCTAGTGTACAATCACTGCCACATTAGAGGGATCTATCTTCAATTCACCACCCCCTACTATATGACCCAAATAATTTAGAAATGTTTTGCCAAATTCACATTTGGAGAGTTTAACATGAAGTTTTTCTCTTTTAAAAACATCTAGTGTCTGCTTAACATTCTTTAAGTGTTCTTCCCACGTTTTACTAAAAATCAGAATGTCATCCAGATACACAATAACAAAATCATCAAGAAAAGGTCTAAGTACATTATTCATTAATCTCATGAAAGTAGTAGGAGCATTAGTTAAGTCAAAAGGCATAACCAACCACTCATACAATCCCTACTTTGTTTTGAAAGCAGTCTTCCATGCATCTTGTTTGCCACTCTGACTTGATGGTATCCACTGTGCAAGTATAGCTTGGTGAAATAAACAGCTTCCTTCAATTGATCTAAAAGATCATCTATGTGAGGACGGGGATAACGATTTTTTATTGTTATCTTATTCAGTGCTCGGTAATCAATGCACATTCTCCATGAGCCATCTTTCTTTCTCACCAAAATGATTGGTGACCCACATGCTGATGTGCTAGGCTTGATGAACCCCTTCTCGAGCAACTCCTGCACCTGCTTCTTGATTTCAACATTATGTAAAGCAGACAACCCATACATTTCAATGTTAGGCAAAGAAGCATCTTGCTGCAAAATAATATCATGTACTATTTCCTTTTTGGGTGGCAGACCTTTAGGTTCTTGAAACAAGATATCATACTCTAAAACAACCTTTTCTAAATCGGTTTGTTTTTTAACATTACAACCCTCAAATACATTGGTTTTATCAGGTTTCTTTTCCTTTACAACCATCAATAAGAATTGTTTGCATGAATTTATCATTATTTTCATCTGCCCTAAGTTTATGAGAGTATAATTATTCTTGAGCTTATGAGCTCTTACAAAGTATTCAATTTCATCTTTGAAAAGTAGATACTTGTTCTCAGCTCTATAGAAAATAACTTTTCTATCATACAATTAAGGACTTCCTAAAACAATTCCACATATATCCAAAGGAATTATGTCTAACTCAACCTCATCTACAAATGTTGGCCCAAAAGAAAACTTGAGTTTGCACTGTCTAGTCACTTGTAGTTGTGCTTTATCATTCAACCATCCTAATGGGTATGGTTTCTTGTGAGGTGTAGTTGCTAATCCCAATTTCTTTACAATTGCTTCAGAAACTAAATTTACTTGTGAGCCACTATCAAACAAAGTATTAATCTTTTGATGTTTGGAAATAACTCGAATATGGAAAAGCTCATGTCTTTTCCTCTCATTTTCTTCATTAATAACAGATTGTGTAGAATTACTAGTAGATGCTTCAAAACTCTTACCTTTTATACCTGTGGCTGCAATGGTTGTTTCATCTCCCGAGTCTGACCCCAAATCTTTCTGAATAGCTATAACAATCTTCTTCTTCTTGCCCTCGAACTTCTTAGGTCTCAGCTCTGGATGCAGAATCTGACAATGCTCATCATCATGCCCATCATTTTTACAGTGAGTGCATGAAGCCTTGCTTTTCTGTGCAGTGTTAGCCTTCCTTGCTTTCCACTTCTGCTTTCTTTTCTCCTTGCTCTTGCTTGCAGTGGGTTGGGATGGTACCCCAAATTCTGCATTCCATTTTTTCCTCTAGCTTCTAGATGAATAACTTGTACAGATACCTCATCTATACTAGTGGGATTGAACATGAGGATGATATGCCTCATGTAGCTGTGTAGACCACCAATGTACTTCAACAGAGTCTCTGGTGAGTCGAATGATATTCGTAGAATCAATGCTCTATTTCTAATTTCTTAAGTGTACCCTTGACACTTTTCCCTTTCAACTGTCAAAGAGTTTTCCAACTCATCATGGCTTGTTGCATATAGGCCAATGGATAGAACTGCTTTTTGATTGCAGACACAAATTCATTCTAGACAGAGATAGTCTTACCATGTCTTTTCATGTCAGCTTGGGTTCTACCTTCCCACCAAACCAAGGTAGTGCCTCCTAGGCGTAGGTTTGCCAACTAAATCTTGCTCTTTTCTGAGTCGATATTCTGCACTCTACAATACACATCAATTTGTCTAATCCAATTGTCCAACTTTTTTGCATTTAACTCTCCATCATATATAGGCAAATCAAATTTAACATCTAGCTTGATCAAAGATGCTTTCTTGTTATGTACAGGGCTATTAGGAGGTGTGAGAAAGCTTTCCTCTTTCCCTTTTCCTTTTGAGTGGTCAAGGAAATGTGATTCATCTTCTCCTTTGTCTTGTTTAGAGCCTGATGAATCTTCATCCTTGTGTTTTCTAAAGTCCTTATACATTTCTTCTACCATGGATTTTATGGCTAGGAAACATTCTATGAATTGAGGGTCTGGACCCATAGGACCTTCGTCTGACATTGTCTTTCGAGGATACACTCTCCCAATTTTAGGATTAGTTTTGACCAACTTTCCTTCTCCTAATTTGAACTTTAATCTAGTGAGCATTCACAGCTAAACCAACACAAGCTTGTCTAACCTTAACAACCTAAAGCTCTGATACCACTTGATCTGAAAATGACCCTTTGAGTGATCTCAGTTAAAGAATTATTGAATGAAGGTATTACAGACTCATGTGTTGGTGTGTGTCCATGTTATTTTAGGCAACGGATCAATCATATTCCAAAATACACAGACACTGGAAAATAGAAAACAACAAGAGAAACACAATGAACAAATACAAGAACACAACAATTAATAAGGAGTTCACCCTATCCTTTAGGGCTGCGTCTCCGGTCCAACTTTCAGTGGTGGAATTCTTTTATTATGTCTTTAAAGCAAAGAATTACAATGAGGAGCTCAATATGAGTCTCTTGAAACAAAATTTGCTTGGTAGGGTGGTTCTTGGATTCCCCAAGCCACTAGAGTACACAAACTCTTTTCCTTACTAGCTCTTGACCTCTCGAGTCTTTAATGGAAGGAGCCCAATGTGGTGCTCAGTCTTGACAGATCATCTCAGGGATTGCTCGATGCTACCTCATGCTGTAGGTCAGCTCGACTCTCTGTCTTTCTCCTCTTTGCTTCACTATCTCTTCGCTTCTCTGTCTTCATCTTCTTTTCTCTTGTTCTTCCTCTTGGCATCCTCTCTCGGTGTCCTTTTCTATTCTCTGTTCATGGATTTAAATCCAATTAACCTCATGAATGCTTGCTTCCTCTTCTTCCTCCGTCGGGTCGCCTATTGCTGCTCACTTGGAGTTCCCCGTCTTGGCGTCATCATCAACGACTCACAGGGAGTGGCCACTTGTCCTCCTTCGAACTGCGCCAGCTTTTCCTCGTCGGTTCGATTTTCCTGTTACACTGTGCAATGAGTCATCTGCTAACTCGGTAGTCAAATCGACGTCAAAATTCTTTCTGTCGTGGCTAAATCCCTTGTCAAATCTAGTTCCTCCATTGGGCTCATTCTTAGCCGTTAGATCAGGAGCCCCCAGATCCAACGTCATTCTCTCATTTCGCGTGGTTGACTTGCTCAACCGTTAGCGTGTGATGAGCAACGATTTTCTCTCTCTTCCACATGCCACGCGTCAGGCATTGAATGGAATCGCTAGGTTTAAGCTAAATCTACTTATTGCCCAAGGGTGCCTCTGATATATACTGTCGGTTTTCAAAGTGCGGGTCCCACCTTTAGACTTTTGCACTTTTCCCCATGGTCTTCTTGGCTTCCATGTGACTGAGCGCTTTGGGGCCTTTCCATTTCGAGGGTTTTTGCCCAGCAAAGTGCTAATCACACATCAAAAACTGCCTCCTTTTCCCGCTCCAGGCTTCCCAGGTGCCAGTTTTGCCTCCTCCACAGTCTCCATGGGCCTCGGTCAACACGCTTTAACCGAGGTCCTCATCATTCCATGCTAGCTGCCAACTACCATTGTTCAAAGGTTTTCCTGATCGCTCTATGCTCTTGAATTCAAAGTTTGTCCCGATTTGATACAATCATGGTGCTTTGAGTATTCTTCATGGATCTAATTCAGATCAATATCTCTATCCAATTTAAGCCAAATTTGACTGAAAGAAGATATCTAGAAAAGGGGAAAATTGTTAGACCACTGCCAAATTAATCTATTAGTAAAATCATGACAAAAAAAAATCAACATTAACCACTTTATATAAAATCACATCACAAAAAACCAGTAACATCAATATATTTTATGTCCATAATAGTTTAATAACGAAAGTCCCATGAGTATTGAGCGTGGCGTGAAAAAAACTTTTCTCAAATTTATTAAGCCAATAGGCTTTTTATGGTGAGGTTCGTCCTCGTGACACTGTAACAAATTCGTCGGCCTTAAATGAATATGCTTTCCGAACACATGTAGAGCGACTAATGACTAAGCTCGTCGAGTTTTGATACCTTCAATCGTTGAATAATCTTGCTGGGGATGTGCGGTCCATTGCCAATTATGTTTGTGCTCTTCATGGATTTTAGAACATCTTCCACTATGAAAGTTTGGTGCCCAAATGTCATCATTTTCCACATTCCTTCTTCAATGTATAATATATGAGTTCCCTGAGCTTGATATGAATATTCTCTCTGTGATATTCCTCTACTTTGAGTTTTGTAGCGCTTGTAATAATGGGTTTCGATGATCACTATTAACATTGAAACCATAAACCCTACGCTCATTACCCAAAACAATGCTCCTAGCTTAGTTCAAGGTCATCGATTCCAGTCCTCGGCAACACCATGAAATTTCAGCTTCTTGAGTTCTTAAAGCTCTCCGGAATTGGGCCAATGAGAAGATTGTCTAATAAGTCCAACGACTCTAGCCCACTGATATTGCTCAGCTATGGAGGAATAGAGTCTATCATAAAATTTCTAAAGATAAACATTGATTTAAGATTCTTGAGGTTCCCCAATTCCGTTGGCAAAAGGCCTAAGAGACTCGCATCGACGACGAAAGATACATGTTTTTATTTATTCCCATCACTAGGATACAAATCGTTCTTCTGAGGAGTTGATGTCAACTCTTGTTGGAAAGAGGAATCGAACTAATGAAATTTGTGTTGAATGTGTCGGTGTAGTGGGTTATAAAATAGATTGCAAACTTAAATGCGCAAGGCAGGAATTCTCGATTTGGAAGAGTGTGTTGAAAGTAAGTAGTTATATAACTTCTGTTTGTTCCAGGTAATTGGTTAAGATTCAAGAGGATTTGATTCTTGAGATTCAAGTATCATTTTTATAACTGAACTGTAAATTCAAGAATACTACTATGTGATAACTAAATATTTCTCTATGGGTTAAAGACTGTATTTTGATGATTGATCTGAAAGTTGCACGGTGAGGGAAATTGCTATACTTCTAGCATATGACAGATGTAGAATCCTGATAGGTAAGTCAATGAATTGTATCTAATTCATGACCAAAATTCATTGGTTTAAACCCATGATAATTGAATACGAACCATTTAAATTGTTTGTAGAAATTGAGGTGCACAAAGATTGCAAGCATTGAGAATCGATTCCTTGTGTGATTTGGACCATTGATGAACTGTTGTGTGAATGAGTGCCTGAGTTGCAGGGGTGTTTGAAATATTGAAGTTTAGACTAGCTGTACTTCTGGGAGATGACGAATGTAGAATCTTGATAGGTAAGTCAATGAATTACGTCCAATTCATGACCAAAATTCACTGGTTTAAACCCATGATAAGTGAATATGAACCATTTAAATTGTTCGTAGAAATTGAGGTGCACAAAGATTGCAAGCATTGAGAATCAGCTCCTTGTGTGACTTGGACCATTGATGAACTATTGTGTGAATGAGTGCCTGAGTTGCAGGGCTATTTGAAATATTGAAGTTTAGACTAGGTAGGGCATTTACTATTTCTGGTAGCATAATGGGTTTCCTGTAACCATTGTTGGATTCCTGTGACATTTGTTAAACCCTGTAACATGATTACTCTTTAGATAATTTAAGTTTGAAGGTTTTTTTAATCTTTCTCTTACTGTTATACAAGAAGGAATGTCTTATGAACACATCCAAAGTAAATATCACATATAGTTAATAATTGGAATTTTCAAAGCACCACTGCAAGAGCCTATTGACCCAACAACCAAGATACTTGGCGTGTGACGATAGAAATAAGGTGGGCAAAGAAGATGAGGAAAAATTATACAAAGTTGTTACAAAAGAAGGTAAAGATGAGGGTTTGATTCATGAAGATAACTCTGCATAACAACATTCAAATTTAATGTTGTTGAAATTTGAAGAAGAATCAAAGTTTTTGGAAGCACAGTTTATTATTGCGAATATTGGTAAGGACTACACCGAGTTTGCATATCTAATGGGAATCAATTCTAAGAAGCACATGAGAATGCTAAACCACAGGGGAATGATTAAGGAGCTTGAAGAAGAAAGGATTTCCTTGAAAGATGCAAACCATGATGAGGGTGTTGTAGGAAGTGAACTAAAAGTTCAAATAGAACTCAATGCATTGGAAAGGATAAAGAATAAGAAAAACAAGTAAGTTATGTAAGAGAACATCCTGGTATCCTACTCTTGCTGCTATACAGGAAGGCATGTCTTATGAACACATCCAAAGTAAATTTCTTTTTTTGCTTAAGTAAGAGTGGTTCCTTCTATTTCATTAAACCGAAAATGAATTTACATAATGTACAATAAGCCTGACCTTTGAGTGGAATCAGGAAAACCAAGGGCATGCTGCCAAAGTGAAGCCCCACCCCTCTACAACCAACAAAATTAATCACTTAAATCAAACCATAGGTAGAACAATAAAAAAAAAGAATAATCAAAGGCTTCACTAACCATCCACATCTTTAACCCGACCAGCTTGACAAGACTCGTGGCCCCACAAAAATCCCTTGTAAATCTGACCGTTAGATCAACCAACGAAAACGGATGGCACGGTGAAAAATAGCACCGCATAAGATGTGTGAAACTTAATGCACGATGGAGGGTGGATTCATCACCCCTCCCTAGCCATGTGGCAGGAGACTAGTGGAATCGCTCCCAAAAAAGGTAAACCACTTACCAAACAAAATTTGCACGATCACCCATAAACCAGATGAGCTTGGTTTTCCGACCAGAGAGAGGAATGAAGGGGAACTGCCTTTGCTGAGAAACCAGAACCCTGTATATGCAACAGAGGTTGTCGTTGGTTGTGGATAGAACCCTGTACAACTATCTGAAGGGAAAGGGACCTGGTTACTTTCCACCAGGGTGTTAAAGGACTACTTTGAGCATGTCCGTCTACTAGGTGCCACCCCGAGAACTGAGATTTAACCTGTTTAGACATCATTAAAACATATATTTCCTTCTGGCACATTGTTTAAAATTTTCTCTATCTACTGTCGCTTGTTCTTCACAAAGATCTTTTACTCTGCCCTGAGTCATCTCCTATCAATTCATTTCAAATCCACTCTTTGAATTAATCACTCCTTGGTTGTCTAGAGTGTCCGCTAGTTTGTTGGCTTCCCGTCTAACATGTCTGAAACTAACAATTCTTAGAATTAGGAGATGCTTTTGTATTCTTTGATACAATTGTATTAGTCTCCTGTGTTTTGAGATCTTCTGCAGTGCTACTCCACAACTGATTATTTTAACAGCTTTTATTGAGATCTATGAGTCTGCCTCTATGGTGACATTTGAGCTTTGACTTAGATTCAGTTGTTCTAGGCATTGTTCTAAGGCCATTAACTCGGCCATGTTATTTGTAGATTTACCCAAGTGGTAGTGGAAAATGAAGCTTATACTTACGTCTTCATCTCTTAACACCCCAATGTATGCAGCTATTCCAGCCTTTTGAAGCACCATTAATATTTCATTTCAGGTATGCTTTCGGAGGAGGCTATCAGAAATCCTTTTCCTTTCCCAAATTTCCTTCTCTTCTTTTGAGTCCATTGGTAGCGATCTCTTGCATTCTCAGTTGCCTGAGAGTTCTCATCTCATTTTCTGTGGGAGGGTTTTTGGGATAATTACGAACAGTGGTACTAACTGTCTCCCTATTCAGCTTCAAGATCAGATCCCTCAGGCGAAGAGGGCTAGTTTTTTCATCCTTGAAAATTATTTTATTATGTTCTTTCCAAACATTCTAGATGATGAAGCTTGGCGTAAATGCCTAGGCCAGATTGAGAATCTCATTCTCCGAAAAGTTCCTTCTCCACTTGTTCATGGTATTGGTGATGCTTCCTTTATCTCCGTCTGTCTGTTGAAAAATGGTGGCAAAAGAATCCCACAACCAGGTGGTAAAGGTGAAACTGTTAAGAATATGCTCCATTGTTTCCTCTTGAGCTTCACATAGCTGACATCTAGAAGGCCCAATAACTCCTTTTTTCCTGATGTTGTCCCAAGTTAAGATTTTTTTATGGTGAACTAACCACATGAATAGCTTGACCTTCATCCACCCTTGGTGGCTCCACAGTTGTTGCCAAGAATTCGTTGCATTACTAGAATCTAGGTTTAGGGTAATCCTCTTAGCTTCCTTAAGATTAAAGGAGCCTTATTTATTGAGGCCCCATCTTAACTGATCCTTCCCCTCTGTTACCAATATTTTCCTTTGTCTTAGCATGCTCATAATTTCCTCAGCTTTTATTTTTAGGGGGCTGTCATATCTACCATCTAGGCTCCTCCAATTTCTCCATTTTCCTAAGTTATGAGGAAGATTCCAGAAATATTTAACTTTGGTTAGTCCCTAGGAAACTGTTTCTTGCTTGGGGTTCATATAGTCCTCTTTTAATAGCATTGGTTCTTGTTTCCATCTATCCTCCCAAAAGAGAGCAATATCTCCTACTTTGATTTCCCAGAAACTGTGGTCTTGAACTAGGCTTCTGTCTTCCCAGGCTTTATTCCAGATGTAAGAGTGCTTTATGTTGCCAGACATTCTAATAAGATCATTAGTTTGCCATGAACTTGCATATTTTTCTTTCCAGCTTTTAGCCCATTGAGCTTCTATTTCTTTAACCCATCTCCACCAGAGTTTGGCTCCTAGTACGTTACTTAAAATTTCTTGATAATCTAATCCTAGGCCTCCGTGACTCTTAGGTTTTCAGATTTTATCCCAAGAAACAAGGGCCCATTTCTTCCTTGTTTCTTCCTTGCCCCAGAGGAAATCTCTCTAGATATTCTTGAATTGATGTAAAACCCCTTTGGGAGATGGGAGAGATGATAAAAATAAAACCGGGATTGACTGTAGAATGACTTTAGTCAGTATCAACCTACTCGCCAGGTTCAGTGATCTGATTGTCCATTTTTTAACTTTGTCTTGCATCTTGTTGAGCACCGGTTCCCAAATACTTCTGTGTAGGGGCTTGGCTATAAGGGGAATTCCCAAATACTTTGAAGGTATGCAATCCCTTTGAAAGCCTAGAATTCTTGAGATATTTCTTTGAATTCCATTGTTAGTATTTAAGAAAACTTTTTGATTTGGAGAGATTGACTTCCATACCTATTTCCAAGGGAAAGTTATTCAAGATTTGTTTGTATGCTGAAGCTTCTTTGACTGTAGGAACTCCATGCAACATTGTATCATCCACAAATTGTTGGTGAGTCATTGTCTGACCATTCTCCGATAATTGAAGGCCCTTAATTTTTCCCAAGGCTTTAGCCTGCTTAATGGCTCTACCCAATCCTTCCATCATGAGGATAAAGAGAAAGGGAGAGAGAGGGTCGCCCTGCCTGAGACCTCTAGAAGGAGCGGCGATATCTGAGGGAGATCCATTCACCAGAATAGAAAAGCTGGACGATGTAACCAAAGACATAACCCATCTGACCCAATTGTGATCAAATCCAAAAGCAGTAAGGATCCTCTTGATATAGAGCCAGTTTACCTTGTCATAGGCTTTGGAAATATCTAATTGCATGATCATACTAGCATGTTTTTTGCTAGTCAGCATGTGAACTGTCTCATGGGCTAGAATGATATTGTTAAGGATTCGTCTGCCTTCCACATAACTAGATTGTTCACCTGAGATTAAAGAAGGAAGAATAGGTTTGAGTTTGCTAGCCAATACCTTGGATATAATCTTGTATACCATATTACATAAAGCAATGGGTCTAAGCTTCTCAGCAGTCAGGGTTGAGTCCTGTTTGGGGATCAGAGAGATAAAGGAGGTGTTGAGGGCTTTTAGAATAGTCCTGCTTCTTCTGGAATCCTCCACTACATTTAGAATGTCCTGATTGACAATGTTCCAACAAGCCTTGAAAAAATCTACATTGAAACCACCTGGACCTGGAGCTTTTCCATTCTACATGTCCTTGATAACCTCAATGACTTCCTCTTCAGTGACTGGTTTGTTCATGTTAAAATTGTCCTCTCTTAACACTAGCTTAGGGATGTTTTTTATAATTTCTTTGATACAATGCTCTCTGCCTGGATTGCTTTCCTTAGTCATACTTCTAAAATGTTTAACCAACACATCTTCAATATTCTTGTGAGAGGTCTAGAGCTACCTGTTGTCATTCAAAATCAAAGAGATTCTGTTGTGAGATCTATTGGCTATGGTGGATCTATGAAAAAATTTAGTATTATGTTCACCTTCTTTGAGCCATTGAATTCGAGACTTCTGTCTCCAAAATATTTCCTCTTGTATCCATAATTTCTCCCATTCTTGATGGTGTTTATCAACTTGCTGACTTTTGACTTTATCAAAATCCTCTATGATCAATGCTTGTGTTATCTCAAAATCTGACCCTGGAAGGCTGCAGACCAGGAAGACCTCAAGTAACTATTTCAAACCTACTTTAGGTTGAGGCTTAGCCTCCCCAACCAGAGAGGGCTCTCTCAAAGGATTAATGTTTTTTGATTATGATTAAGATGGATAACTCTTGTGAAAATAATGTAAAAATATGTGTGGTGGAAACACAATTAGAAACTATCCATTGGGCTTATCGAGTCAACATCATTTCAGTATAACAATGGTATCAACCTTGCATAGAAGTCAAGGCATTCAACATTCAACACATTCAGAACATACCAAAAACATATGGGACCACACAGTCTATGAATGTATATAGAAAGTTAGAGCACTATGAGTGAATTCTAAGTGATTACACATTCATACCACTGGAAAAGAAAAACACAACACATTCTGAACATCGAATTCCTCTTGAGTCCTGAGAAGCAAAGCCAATCTTGTATTACTAAAACAGAGTCTTTACATGAAGCCAAATATCAAAGCTTTTGTTCAATAAATTTCCAACCTTGAGTACGTTGCTCTTTCTCCTATTTATAGAATTCTTTTACAAGGCTGAGATTCCTACTCCAACATGAGGGGAATCCAAATTCTACTTCTTATGACACCTATTCACACTTTAACTACCTATTAAATATAACAAACTGCCAACTAGACTTTTTAGAGATCTAAGGCAAATAGGAGTCTAACTCCATATCATGCTGATAATATCATTAATTACAATCAATTCTCATTCTTTGAAAAGTGGTATCTTTTAGTTTAGCTGTAGTAGGTGTTTGTAGCTGCCTGCTGGTCTTTAATGTCACATCTTCTCCATTGCTCCTGAAAAGTAGGAAACTGCCCCTGTTTATCTACCTTTGGTTTTCCTCAAAGATATTCGAAACTAATGAACCATGTCCTTCTTCTTTGATTATACCAAAATATATTAGAATGCCACATCCTTGATGTGCTATCAACCTTTTTCCATGTGTGAGAACGAGAACTCCTCCAAACTATCTGACATATCATGAACTATGGTAACTCTGATCATTTGATAACAAAAAGTTTAGAGTTCGAATATATGTTTCTTCTCCCTGTTTCTTCCCTTATTGAATGTTGACACCTATTACATGATCCTTGGAAGACATTCCTTTTTCAAAAGTTTTGTTGAGATTGCAACAAGATAATGGAGCTTAGTGAAAAGAGTCGCCTTCACTAAGTGGGCCCGCAGGCTATTTTTGGCACAAGTCTATTTTTAGACTATGTCTATTTTTAGACATATGGATCATGTCTATGGATTGCCAGTTGCTGTTTATGGATGATTGATCAAGTTGGGAAAAATAGATGGACTTCTATTTTTAGACCACAGCGGAGTGACTGCTTAGCGGAGTGACTGCTCAGTCTAAATATAGAACAGTCAAATATTATTAGCTCATAATTATATTTAGACTATAAACTTTGTCTTATTCTCTTGGAGCACTTCAGGATGAGCTACGGATGTGGTACATGCAGATCCCAGAAGGAAATACGTGGTTACCTATGGGGTGACTAATATTTGCATGCAGGACTTCAGTTAGAACTCAAGTGAGTTGAGTTTAGTGGACTGGAGGTGCAGTTGATGGAGTTGTGTTCAGTTTAGCTTTGTTAAACTGGTTGTATTTAGTCTAACTGGCAAATAGACTAGAGATGAGTTGGGTGAATTGGTTATTAATTAATTCACAAGTTATTAACTCATAATACAACTAATGAATACATCAGTTAACTCAGTTGCATGTCAGTGCATGTTCAGTTCAACAGGGACAGGTGGTAGAGAATCAGATTGCTATCAGTTGTGACTATAGTTGTGCACCAGATCTTGCACAATCAAATGGATTGAGTATTGCCAATGAGGATTGCGTGGTATATCCAAGGGAAATACGAATTTGGATCATTCATTCATCAGTATTCTCATGCAGGATTGCGCAGTGGAGGCAGGCAAGCAGCGGAGGAGATTTGAGCCAGTGATTGATTTAGATCTGAGCTGTATTGTGTGTAACAGAGGTGGAGATACTTGTGAGAAGTATTATGCTGTGTAATGTTACATGACTCAATCATTAATATACAGATAGTTGGGGTTTTTAGCGAGATGCTTTCCCCGGGATACATACTGTGTTAATGTGTGAATGCTCTTGATGTTTTATTGTTATTGATGCTGCTATATTGATGATCAACGTAGAGGAGCTTATGTATTGTGTATGTTTTCCGCAATAGTACATGATCAGGATAATCTCCATTGAATATGTGTTAAATTATTCAAAATTTCTATAAATCATGTTGAGTATATGTTGTCTTGATGGTCTGAGGCATATTGTCGTCAATTCATGTTGAGTGTGTGTTCGGAAGGTTGCATATGCACAAATTCACTCACTCACACACTTGGTCATTTTTCTAAAGTTCTGATGACCAGATCACCCTCTAACAGTCAGAACTTCAACCTAGAATTGACTCGACCGATTGCCACACAGAACAACACAGAAGTGTCAAACAAGCCATTTCAATCTACGCTGCCTACAAGCTAATCAACTAATTACCCTCCCGCTGGTCAACTGAAGAGTTTGACCGGGCAGTGACCTCGAGACTCACTCCCCTCAAAAATTGCGCAAAAGCTGCAGAGCTTGCCCACTCTGGTGACTGAGAAAACTGCGCAGACAGGATAGACAAACAACCAATGTTCACCCCTGTTTCCCTAAAAAAATTACGTAGTTTTTCCATCCATCTACCTAGTCAGCCGACTGACTGCTCACTGAGAAAACTATTCAGATTTCATGAGCAAGCCCCTGAGCTGCCCAACATCCAACTCAGCTCAGAAACTACACAGAGGTGTTCAATAGGTCAGCCTCCCTGCAATTGTGTAGTTTTTGTCACTAGCAACCCCGCAAACCACAACCAGCTCCCTCCAGGAATTGCGCATTTTTTGCTGCCAAGTCTCCTACAGCCCGCTGCTTCCTCCCTCCATGAATTGCACAATTTTTTCTGCCTTGTCCCTTTGCTGTTCACATTGCTTCCCTCTAGAAATTGCGTAGATCTACCCTCGAGCCGAGCCAAGTCCCGCGAATAGTCACTGCTGATCCAGATTGTCCATATCAGTCTCCCAATGATTTCTGCACAATTTTCACCAGCAGTGCCCAGAGCGCACATCCAATCTTGAAACTTTCCTTCCACAATTTCATAGCCTTGTCCTCTCTCCCGATCACCTCCATCCAAAACCGAATAACAATGCATCATGGTAGACTAGGAGGTTTATGGATTTGATGTCATCTTGTCATGAGTGATTGAAGATATAGGTATATGGATAAGACATGACATGACGACAGATGGGATGAACAAGGAGAGTACATGCAAGGAGATGAGTTCATGAACAGACGAATAAATGATGCATGTGAGGAGAAATTTTCGTGAGCGGACGAACATGTGAGGAGATTTTTTCACGAACGAATGAACATGTCAAGGATGCCAAAGTACAAGCAAAGGAGCAACGTGCACATGCAAAACACGGGGGATTCACTGGGGGAGCAATACCATACCATGTGGGTTCATATTGGGTGATATTTAATGACGAAAAAATGGCATAATATATTGTGGGATATATACAGAGTAAAGGGTTTTTATATTGGTAGTTATAAAGAATGGAGCTCAAAGTTCATGAAAAAATATAAAGGGGTGTAAAAAATGTCAATGAGAAAATGGATACCTACAATATCTAGTGGGAGTAGGGGTTTTTCTAATTGGGAAGGTGTATTGGGTATGTATTGGTAGGGGGTTAAATAATGAATTTTATGGGTATTTTCCAATATGTAGTCAAATTAAGGGTATTGTTTAATATGCCATGAATGCACGTGATAGGTTAGAGGTTCATTGAGTGAGGCCTTGTGATGCAACATCAAGCGAACACCAAGAACATCGAAGACTCCACACACCTTGCCATGCGGAGGTGAAGCTGTGATACACCAAGATCACATCCATCACTCAGCAACACTGCAGCTCGACATCGACACCACCAGTAGCATGGACATACCACCATTGTCGTGTCGAGTCGTGTCATGAGTCATGTCGGCCACATCACTACTGTGTACCATACTGTGTAAATCAATATAATGTAACATGGAAGTCGAAGAGACCCACATGTCATACAAAGAGTCATGTAAAGTTGAAGAGTCAAATAAGTCAATCAGTGACAAGGGCTAGTTTTTCCCTTGGCTATAAATACCCCCTCATTTGTACATGAAATGGACTTTTCACCTTGGCTCCTCCAACATAGCCTTGAGAGTTTGTAATATTTTCTTTGAGAAGCGTGCAATGGTTCCAATGCCCAGCCTATAGGGTTAGTGATGTATGGTGTACCAATGTGTCTTGGAGCTTTCGCTTAATTCAGAAACCTGATAACAAGCCAACACGTTTTCACACATGTATTGTAATTGTTTATAAGACTAATCTTGGAACTCTTGTAATGCATGTTGCTTTAACTTGTGTTAAAAATATTGAAATATTTTGGTTCTAATAGATATGTTTATGAAAATGTGTTGTATAAGTTGTTAACGTTGTCTTTCCCGTGTGGGCTTCCTTTCTGGACATCAGACATAAGCTCTCCCATAAAATTGTTATAATGACTATCATGCTTGCGCAGACTACTCCGTTGAGTGTTGTACGTGCTATTACTTCTTGTGTGTGACTACCACATCCATGTGGACTACTCTGCCAGAATTTGCGTACGTCCAATTGTGTTGTGTGTCTCTGACAGAGTTGGGACTTTTCCCTTTCGACTGGAGACTCACTTCCACCCTCTCCCTTTGCGGTGAAAGAACCCTGACACAAGTAACCCTAACACTCACCAGGCACGCAAACCTCGCTGTTCAAAGACAAAGGAGATCACTCTCATGTGCTGACAAGCAAGAGCTAAGGCATATCTTTAAGATAATGGACACCGGGCCATCGTACCGGATGGGACTCCTACACCAAATGGTGTGAGGTCTACTTGGGACTTCATACCGTGGAGATCCCCTGAATGTTGGTGGGTCCAACACTGTCAACATTTTGGCGCTAGAAGGAGGTCCAGATGATAAGCTGAGCCCGTTACACCTGGTTTAAATCTCTTACCAAATGGATCATACACAATTCATGCTTCCGTGGTGTTTCTCTCATTTCCCCCTTAATCAACTTTCAATCTTCGATGAGCTTCTTGATCACTTGTCCTTTTTAATGTTTGATGATGAGGACATAACGCTCGTAATCAAGCACATTTATGATTTTCTTCATTTCTGCGAATCTCATGAAATCAATAGTGATGAGCTTGTTTGTGTACTTTTCTTCCTCACCTTTGAAGGTTGTGCTAATTGGTGGTGTCATACCCTGCCACCTGCTTCTGTTCATTCCCTTCTCACCCTCCTCAAGGAGCTCCATCAAGCCTTTGATAAGTGTAACCACCAAGATGTCTATGAAATAATATCTCTTTTAAGAATGAAGCCTGATGAATCAGTTGAGGACTTTGCTACCTGCTTCCTTCACTTCTGTCACAAAATTCCTGAATGGTTTGTGGACCTTGACTGCATGAGCCAAGAGTTGAAGCACTTGGTTCATGTCTCCCAAAACGATGAACCTCATTCTCTCCTTCCTCCACTCTTGCAGATCATGAGACCCCTCATTTTGTAGAGGAGGATTCCAACACCCCATTTGTTCCTTGTCGTCCTCCCTTTCTGGTCTCGAAGAGGGTACACCCTTGCAATGGCTGCAAAGTTGAGAAATATACGCAACATGTTCCCAACTCATCTTCTCAATCATCTCTCGCTCCAACGGAGGAAATTCCAAAATGGCTCAGTAAGCCTATGGCGAAGATTCATTCCTCCAATTTGCAAGAAGACATCACCATTCATAACCCAGTTCTCGAGTCTAATCTACGTCTTTTCTATCCTCCATCATCTACAAGCCATGACTCCTTGTACCATGACTCGCTTGAACCATTCGGTTCACAAGCTAGCTGCACGCATCCTCTTGATTCTCAAGCTGCTGGCTGAAATTGCGGTCATGTGCAATGTAGTCTTATTATACAGATGAAGGAGCAGGAAGGTGAAGATACAACCAATTCCTCTTATATGTTGCAAAATGGTTCACATCAAAACATCGAGCTTCTATTCTTGATTGATTCTTAGTCCGCGAATCTTGGTGAAACATCATGCACAATTAATTCTTTCGATCAACCTCCTGTAGTGGGCTGTCATCACTCCCATGCTTCCATATGTGGTGATGAAAGCCCAAGCACATCATGTGATTTGCAGTCATCTCATGTACACTCTAACTCAAGTCGGGAATGTGCATTGGTCAAAGCAGACATCCATATCGAAGCTTCCTTTGCACCTCGCTTGCTCGTGTGTCCTACCATTCACAGCGCATTGACATGCATCGAAGATACTCCACGTTCTCTTGTTTCTTCATCCGATGAGTTATCTCCTCGATAAACACAAGGAAGTGGGGCTATCCATGATGAAAACAATATCAATGCACAAGATTCTTCCCACTCGTCATCATCTTGTGTCTTGCATGAAGGCAACTCGTCAAGCCAGCTTACTGAAGCTGGAAAATTTGTTGAAGCCTGTGACAGAGATGGCTGTTATCCTAAGAGAAGTTTTGAAATCAACAACAAAAACCATCCTCAAGTCATGCATGATCTGGTTCACATCTCAAAATGCAATTTTTCAATTCTGAAAAGTTCAGGGACTTGCCAGGGAGTCGAGGCACTTCAACTTCTGTTGATGGTTATGTTAGGACCTCATGACTCTGGTAAGCCTCTCGAACCAAATCAGATCTCATTTCTCACACACAATCTGTCTATATGCATGGTTGCACTCGAAGTGGTTCCCCATGTAAACAATATTTACTATTCCGGGTGTGATATTTCAAAATTTCAAATTTTCACTAATGACCAAATCCACGAGTCTATTACAACATGTCTGTCTTCATGCACCTCTCTTACATCCAATTAGGGTTGGGAATTTTTGTTCCTCATGCAATCATGGAACAACAAAGTTGATCATCTCAGAGACTATCTTTGTCTAGAATCATAGTTATCAGGTGTTCTCTCTCGCAGTTAGCTCCTTGGTCTTCTTGCGAATTTTGCACATCAAATCTACCCACTCATCACACCAGGAATCTCCCTATGTGATGATGAGCACACAACCTATCAAGCGAATCAAGTTACTCTCATTTCACCACACCCCAACTGGTTTCATACATTCATAGTGCTGACATCCTTTCTACATTTCTGTGATGACCATGATGCCCACACAATTTTTCACTAGTTGCAGTGGGTGTTCTGTCATATTTAGCGCAAAACCAACTTGGTTCCCTCATTTAGAGCGTTAGTAAGAGTGTTCAAAATTTTTCTTTGTTCATGTAAAATTGGGAATTTGGCATCTCGACCAACTGGTTTGATTTTTCTTCTACCTTGGGTGGTTGTCATGCAGTTTATCATTTTCCCAATAGTACATCCAATGACAGTAACTTCGTGCACTATGATCCTCATCGTGTAACACCTTTCTCCTCAGACTTCTATAAAGTAGGTGAGGCACTTCATCCTGCGTTGATGGCCATGGCAGGTCCTCACTATCTTGACATGACCAACGATAATGATTAGATCTATCTATTCGTACCAAATTCCCATCGTGATCCCCTCTCTCGAATTAGGAATCCATCTTCTCAAAGATCACGAGTATTTCAAAACATCCATCACGCATTTTATGATCCAATCACTAAATGGCTGGAACAATCTTACTTGGTGAGTTGTGTTACAGGTAACAAGCTTCAGTCCTTCCTCGCACTCGCTAAGAAACTTAGTGCAAAAGAACACACACTTGCAAAAGGACTTCGAGGTTTGTTGAAAAATGGTAGTCATCGAAGAGATAAGCATGTGTTTTGGGTGGTTGTAACACATCTTTTTTCCCACAGGCGAGACCTTCTCTCTCCTGTGCAAGTTTGTCAAGATTTTGCATTTTTTGTTGCACACTGTTTTTTATCTGTTTTAATCACTTGTATCTTTGTGATTGCAGGTCGGGTACGCCTATGGTGGCTTCACTGGAAATTTCATTTCATGTAACCTAGATCGTTTAGTGTAGGAGTAGGAATAGTGTTTTCTTCTTGCTTTTCTTTGCTTTCTGACTTGCATGTTTGTTTGCTTGCTGACTTGGTTTAGTCTGTTTGCTTGCTTTCTTTGCTTGCTTGTTGTTTTGTTTACTATCTTTGTTTTGTTTTGGTTTGTTTGCTTAGTATCATGCTATTTTTAGTTTTGTAAATAAGTGCTGCTCTCTACTGAGTTCTGGCTTTTGAATGAGTATGTGGCTGAGATCTAAAGAGTCTTGTCACACTGCAGCACTTGGCCAGTCCTATGTTTGTCTTCTCTGTGCTTGGTTATTACCTTCGACCGATGAAGTCTTGATAGAAAATAAGAGCCATCTGTAAGGGAAGCTTGGGTCTAACCATGAACTTGTGTCCACACTAGGAAACCCCATGCTTGTACTTAGCTTTCTACTATGTGTGTTCAAACTCATCCAACTAATAGAAACAGAGAAGGGGAAAATATAAACAAGAAAACCTATGTTATAGGTCTTGCATGATTCTCTGAAGGAACAACCTCTTCTTCTCTCAATAAGTCGGGATCCCTCTTCCTCCCCAAAAATAAATAAGTGCCTATGCACAATTCTCTTTAAAAAAATACAAAGGTGAAAGAAGAGAAACGCTTCTTGCACAGAGAGGTGAAGCATGCAACTCCACCAGGGTACTAACCAGGCTGTTCTGTGTGACTCCATCGGGGTGCTATCTAGGCTTGCTGGTAGTGGAGAAACACCAGAGATGAAAACTTATACTCTGAATTTTTTTAACTCGTGAGCCAAACTACCCTTCTTGATTTCGAAACACTGTGATCAAGTTGAAACTTGTTGTTGTGTTTGATTGAGTTGGCGAAAGGTGAGCCATGTCTATCCATGGGGTAATTGGGGAGGCTGAAGTAACCCACACATCAATTCAATACTCCCTAAAAGACCAAGGACCTGTACTGTCAATGGACCAAAATAGACAAGTTGGAGTTCAACTTATGTGTCGCCAAGTGTTGTAGCGGCTACAACACCCTCCAAAATTTGGGCCTGCATCAAATTTCAGAGCCTCCCTTGGATTTTTTCTTGATGTTTGCAAGCACTCTGGCTCACCCCATAATTTCATGTTGAGTCTTTTCACCCTCCTTGCTTGACCGTTTAATAAACAACTTTTTGCATGTTGGTCACAATGTCATGCTTGCATCCATGTTTTCGTCATGCACAAGATCCTGCTTCGTGTGTACAAGTTGTATTCGCTATGTGGACATCTGTCGCACTCACACATGAAGTTATATACACTGTCATGCAAGCGTCTTCGTGGTCATTCAACGATCTATCACAAGTGTCGTGCTTGTCGCTCATTCCATTGGTAAGTCATGTTGAGTATATGTTGTCTTGATGGCGTTGAGAGATAAAAAGGTGTCTTTTAACCTCTATTTACCCTACATTAATTATCAATCCAGGTATGATTTTTTATCTCAAGGGTGTACTCAGTCTGAGGTGGTCATTTGTTCAAGAGTAATGCTTGTAGTATAGTGCTTACAAAAGTAAATGAATGCTGGAAACAAAATCTAATTGCAATGGCAAGAAACTTAAATGCTTTGTAACTAAATCATCACTAAAGAAACTACAACAATCATCAATCAAGGATGCAGTAATGATAACTCTTTCCTTTGTAAATTGATGTAAATGAAAATCAATCACAGACAAGATCTCCAATCTGAGAACTTAGACAATAGTAGTCAATGTTCGTTACAGTTGTAGACCTTTCTATCCACACTCAAGTAAATGCTGGAAATAACAATTCAATTAACAACAAAGGAACAACAACTAATTCTATTGAAAATATCGAACAACAAAGCTTAATCTACAGGAATGAATTGAGCAGCAATCTTAATGGAAATGTATTGAGCAGCAACCTTCAACTAATAAGGAGATTGAACAACAATTCTAAGAAAGGAACAAAAAATCTAAGTAAACCTACAGAAATTGAACAACACACTTAGTTAAGTGATAACACGCAAACGACTATAGAATCAGTAACCTTATTCTAGCATACAAGACATTAACCACAGGTATAAAGGAATGACAATTGCAATTATAATTGAATAGCAGTGAAATGAACAACAATCACAATTATACATGGACTATAGCTAAATGAATGACAATCACAACTGTAGATGAACAACAATATCAATTTGTAAATGAACAACAATATCAACTGTAAATAAACAAAAATATAAATCTGTAAATGTACAACAAATAACAACTGTAAATAAATAACAATATCAATCTGTAAATGAACAACAATAACAACTGTAAATAAACAACAGAATCTGAATTAGACAATGCAATATGGTTTTAGAAGGAACATCATAACATTTTCGGTTGTGAATAATAATTTTGCTATTTGATTGCGATTTCGATATAACAGATCAATTCAATGAAATGTTCAGGAACAACAGATTACTAAATAAAGCAAATTAAGAGAATGCAAAAGAAATCAAACCACATACGACTATAATCAGAAAATAATGATACAAGAAGCAAGTGATCCACTAGGGCTGGGCCCTTAGCCACCGGCGAAGCACTACTGCGGTTACTCCAGGATCAGAAGATGGAACAACGACGACGTTATATATTAATCATAAATGGTAGAGTTACAATGATCACTCTTCAAAGAGAGTCGACGATCAAAGTTAAGTTTACAACAATAAGTTCTACAAATTAACAATAAATCCACTCCCCTGGGCTACTAGCGTTGTCCCTTTTTATAATGGCCAGGTGGAAGTATCAAGAGTACCAATAAGCCTTGAAATAGCGATCCCTCAGGATCAAAGGATCCCGAGGGATTCAATTTGTTTTTCATTTCCAGTTATCGTTTTGTCCTCTTGTGCTGATGCTGCGTTTTCTCTTCCTTTTCTTGGATCATGCGCTCCGATCTTGATTTCCTCGTCTGGGTTTGGCTTCATGTCAAAGGGACAACAGTTGCTTCTGCTTTGTCTTTTCCTCCAAAATAGTGATTTTCCATTTTCTCACTTTCTGTATAGAAAAAGACAATAATTAGTCATTTTTCATCAATCACAAATCTCCTTAATTCTATCATAATTCTTTAATCATATTGCCATCTTAGAGTGTAAAGAAGTTATGATTCAAAGGAAAAGATAAAGAAATAAATGGTAAATACATACCTTTTCCAGTGCTCAACATCCCCCCCTGCTTACCCTTTTTCATGCCCTCATGAAAACATTGTAATTTACATGCAAGACAGTTAGGGAATAGGGTGGAGAAGGATTTTCATGTAGTGGTCTAAAACCATGATTTCTAGCTAAAGATTCAAAAATATGCCCTGTCTGGCCTTCAGGAAATTCATATAGGGCTCTATATCATGGTTTAGCATACCAGATGATTGGACTTTGAAACCTACAGCCTAACCAATGCGAGCCCTCTCTCAATATGAGGTCACTATAGGCAACTAGGCAATCAACAACTAGCTTAAAATTTTCGTAATTGAATGGCTCTTGGTCCTGAACATTCTGATTGGAAGTCTTGTATCGGAGTTTAGCTGCTGGTATTGCAAGGTCTTTGATGGCTAGGAAGTATTCTACCCCTTGTTGGACAATTGCTGTGTGAATGGGTCCCAATGTCTGGATCACACCCTGCTTTCTCATTAAGCATCTATGCTTATTCCACAGTCGTAATGGGTTTCTTGGTTCACCCCTTACCCACATATCTAATCCATTCTCCTGTCTCTGAAAGGTATTATGGGCTTTAAGCCACTTTATCTGGTTAACAACAAAAGAGATGAATGCCTGGAGCTAGATATCACCCACAAAAGGGCTAGGGTTTTCTTCCGTTTCACCGTCCAACACAAAATTATGCAAATAAAACTCACATAGAAATCGCTGGACTTTCACCCCATAATGTTTACAATAGTTTATGAAATCATCAATCGTTTTTAACTCTATAGGCACTCTCACCTTGACAACTTTAATTTTTAATTATAAGTACCTTTCGATAAAAAACAAAGCATAATTTTTGGCAGGTGCCCTACAGGCTAGAACATCTGTATATAGAGAACATAAGGTATCCATTGGACTCATAACTGTGTCTAGTCTATTGGTTACCTTTTTAACTTTTTCCTCTGCCCTACACCATCTATCGAAGGCCTCGCTCTCTGATGCATTGATGTTCTTTACTTACTGCTATAACTTTTGATATTTCCCCTGAGGAACAATTTCCTCTGTGAGCTTTTCTATCATTTGTTGGGTCTGTGCCAGATCTTTTTGAAGTCTCACTATCCTCGGATCATTATCCATCATAACGTTTTTGGGCTGGAGATCTACCTAGATCTCCTTATTGCGACATCTGGGTTTCTATAGTCTGTGTTTCCTTCTCATGAACTGTCCAGTCGGTCGTGATGCTAGAGGACAATGCCTCTGTCTGGACGTCCTTATTACAGAATGGTGTGCTTTCTATTTGGGCTTCTGCATTTATAACAACCACATGCTATTCCTTGCGGTTCTGAATGATAATGGGTTCAGTTTGAGTCCTTTTGGTCTTCCTTTTATGGGGTTTCGTCTGGGTGGTTGCATCCTTTGTTCTAGGAGTTCTTTTTGAGATTTCCCCATTTTTAGGACCCTTATTTGTTGTCTGAGATGTTTAATTACATTTAGTAATCTTTGCTGTTCCTTTCGCAGCCTTTGGATTTCATTCGTTTTCTTCAAAGGAACAGCTATTTCTTTTCTTGGGCCTGGGCTTTGTTCTTTAGGGATTGTACCCTTGCCTTGGCCTATTTCCATGTTTTCTGCTTGGAACATTTCTTTAGTGTTTTCGTCCCGCTGATCAAGTTTTTCAGGGGTGGAAACCTTGGGTTGATCTGCTATTTCTCGGATGGCTTCTGCCTCTACTTCTTCTTCATCATTCATTTCTCTGGCTGTACTCTCACTGTGAGCAAAGTGTTCCTGTGATTGCCTTTCCTCTTCCTCCTCATTGTTCATTTCTTCAGATGCACTCTTATTGTGATCAGAGTGCTCTTGTGATGGTCCTGCCTCAATATCGAGGTTCAGTGGGCTATGGGGTTAGATGTATTCCCCCATGTTGGCCAAAATTTGGGCCAATTTGTCTTCTTGCAGAGGGTTTTGTAATGGGCTTTCGCTGGTTTGCTCTGCTTCCTCCCCTTCTTCCTCGCCAGAGTGCTCAGTTTCCTCTTTCAGTTCCTCTTCTTCATTTCTTCTAATTTTATGCTTCATTTTCCCCTCCTTCAAGTTGTGGGGGTTGCTCGTCCTCTAAGTCGTATATCTCTACTCGCTGGCTACTGCTTTCTTGGGGATTTCCTAACATTCCTTTGCTTCTCCCCAATCTGGCGGAATGTCTTCGTTTCTGTGGTCTCATTGGTGTGCTATCGGTTCTCTTTCCTTCTGGCGTTGGTAAGGCCAATCCCCCATCTATTGAGAATATCAATTCTTTCCAACTACTTTGCTGTTGAGCGAGACTGTAACTAGCTATTAGCTGAATTAAGCCGTGATGACTTACTACTGTTTCTACATGATGAGATTTTCTCATACTTCGAGCAACATCATGCAATAAAGAATTTAAGTATGCGGGCAAATTTACAACACATTTTTGTTTTAACACAGCTAACAGTTTGAGATAGCGTGGTCTTACCACGTCTTTTCTGCCATCACAGGTGATGTGGTTTTGCATAATCCTGGCTAATTCTGCCCATGGATCTCCTAGGGTTGCAGGCAGAACTCCTTTTCCTTTGACAGTAAGGCTCTGTCCTTCGTTCGAGAAGATGGTTATAGCGTCTTGAAGTCTCACTTTCTTCTGGGTCCATATTGGTCCAATAGCTGGCAGTGTCTAGTCAATGTAATGTCTTAAATTGCTTTACATAAATTATCAATCCAGTTATCGTAAACTGATGAAGTGTGGTGCACCATATGTGCTTAGTTAACCTTTTTTTCTTACTTCGCTGTTTTATAGTTTATGTTGTTTTGGGGTTTTGTTCTTGTTGGTCTCCCAAAGTATTCTAATGCAATGGAAATCCTAGTTTAAAATTTTAAGAATGCTTTTAAAGATCAAGTATGGATGTAGAGTTGAACACAAGGTTTATGCTTCTTATGATAATTTCCAAAGTTAGCACTTCAAAGATCTCAAAACATGCTATTTATAAAATCAGAACTTAAACAAAAGTGTAAACATGCAGCTACATAAATAAAGCAAAAGATGGAGTACTGAAAATGAGGTTACTGTCTCTGCTATCCATCTAATTACAGAAATAAATTCTAAACTACTGCATTCAAAACCAAAAAGAATAAAGAAGCTAGAAACTAGTCATTGATTTCACCCATAATCACAATATTTCGTCAATTAATTTCTAAAACGGGGTTAAGCTAAAGACATCGGAAATATTGTCACATGGCATGAAAGAATGGCATTTAAACTATCTACTTGCAAACTAATGAAAGCAAAATCAATTACTTCACCTACAATCCAATAGCTCGCCAATTAACTTCTAAAACGAGGTTAAGCTAAAGGCACTGGAGATATCTTCATGTAGCATAAAGAAATGATGTTTAAACTATCTACTTGCAGGTTAATGAAAGCAAAATCAACTACTTCACCTACAATCCAATAGCTCGCCAATTAACTTCTAAAACGGGGTTAAGGTAAAGGCACCGGAGATACCGTCATGTAGCATAAAGAACTGATATCTAAGCTATCTAAAAAAATAGTAAACAAATCTCACTAAAATAAAAGCATAACAACTAGAATTAAAAAAAACTAAAGTTCGGCAGAGGAAGCAAGTCTCAAATCACCAATTGATGCAAAAACTATATTAAAAAGCTCGAGCAAAAACTAATAAGCAAATTCAAGAACATGTAAAGAAAAACTAATCTACAATCAACCGGTTGAACACACTTGCATGAATTAAAATTGCATGAATGGAAACTCTAATCTATCAAACTTGAAAGCAATCAAATGACATACTTGAATGAAATCAAAGCAAAACTTCAAAACAAAATCTACTCTACCTTACATTTTAATGTGCTCCATGACATCTACTTCACATCTCCTTCTATGTTGAGAACATCAAAGCTTTATTCAAATTCTTCAAAATTACAAAGTACAACAAAACTCTCCAAAGCTTTCCAAAGCCATCAAAGAAGAAATACAAGCTCCAAGCTTCCAACTCTAAACTCTAAGCTAAAGAACTAAAAAGACAAGCTAACAAATGAAGGAGAGAGATCTCCTATTTATACAAAAAGATGAGAAGCCATCTCATTAATGAGAGTCTATGAATCTCTCCCTCTACCTCTAGAGTCTTAATCAAAATAGGAACTGATAAGACACATGTCTTCTTAGAGTTTCAATACAATTAGGAGATGTGACACATATCCTCATGATTCCCATGATTCTTTCCACTCAAATTCGAATTTGTCCTTAGAGTGCCACATAAGGGTCTTCTAGAAGCCTTCTTTCAACCTACACATGTCAACAATCTCAACCCATTTGTTAGGTATAAGCTTATGCACATTATTTTCTAATTTTTAACCACAAATTCACTTAAAAAGCTTAGAATTAATAACGTTTGGAAAAACATAAATGTGGCCCAATGATAATGAAAGTGGGATGAATGTGGTGACATAGTAGTGAAATGTAGGTGCAATGAAGGTGATATAATGGACATAATAGTGAAAGTGTAATGGAAATGAATGACATTTTCAAGACTCAACAAAGACCAAGAGAAAGGGTGTCTCCTAAAGACTCAAAAAATTAAGCTATAGGTTTTATAATTTTCAAAAAGAGAAAGAAGACAAACACCAATCAAGAGTCTTCATAAGACAAAAGTTCACAGGAGCAAGCCACAGTGGGGATGTCAGGATTTCCCACTACTTATTTTTCAACAGGTTGTAGAAATTACAAACTCTCCTATATCCTCTATTTCCCACAATACTACGCAACAAAATATTTTTGATAGATATATAGAGATTAAAAGGAATAATGAAGCATTGAAGGCCACCACTTATTTAGAATTTGGGAAGCTATCTTCCACTACAAAAAAGAAAATTATATCTTCACTTGATACTAGGAAGGGACAATTTCAATTGGCTTTATTAGAACCAAAAATTCCAGTCCCTAAGAGTGCAAAGGATTACAAAGTCTCCATTTTTTCTTTTGATACCAAGAAAATTCATGCCATTGATCAGATTTACCTGCATAAGAAGCCTGGTGAAATGATATATTCCACATTCACAAGTTCTATACTGGAAACTTCCAAACTACAAGCTTACCTTAACAATATTCATTCACAATTGAAGATGGAGAGAATCTCATCCTTGGCCAAAGATACCAGAATTAAAGCTTCTGAAGATGTGATGATCAAGATAGGATATGATCCTAGTAATATTAAAGAGGAAAAGAAATGATAAAAGATAGGAATGCTGACATTAAAGCATTGAGGAAGCAACTAAAGCTTCCTACTACTGAACATCCACAAGGAAAATAAATTGGTCATCTAGAAAGGGATAAAGAAAACATGTTCAAATTGATAGTTGAAGAAGATGTTCAAATTCAAAAAATGGAAATTGATATAGAATCACTCCTAAGAGAAAAAGAGTAGCAACTCAACATTTGAGTTGTTATTCCTATTGCCACTACTTCTACAATTGGTACTTCAGTAGCAGGGACATCTACAACAACAACCGTCACAGTAGAAACACAATATATTGACTCAACATAATGACTATAAAATCCATGGGAGACTTATCTGTGAAAGATCAAGAGATTGAAAAAAAAAAATGCAGCTTGAAAAGATCCAAGAATAGAAGATTGAATCTGATAATGCATATTTGGTTGAGATTCAAAAAAATTATAAATTAGGTCAACAATTAGAGGTTTATGAAAATGAATCATTAATTGGAAAAACCATTGCTCAGGCCAAAGAGAATATTTAGATAGACATTAATGTATTAATGACTGTTTTATGGCCTTTAATTGAAATTATTTTTGAGCAAGAAGACTTATTGTAGAGATCAAAAGAAGAAGTAGCAGAAATAAAGAAGTACCTAGACCATTAACCTGGAGATGATAAACGAATAATAAAAGTTCTAAACTCCAAGACAAAAGACGAGCTTGAAGAATTCAACATTGAAGATAGACTTGAAGTTGTCTTGGAGGCTAGAAGGATTTTAACAAAGATAAATTTAACGCTGCAACTCAAGAACAAGTGTCAGAACTTGGAGGTTCAAATTAAGAAATTTCACAAGAAGTTTAATGCTTTATATTACAAAGGAATTCCATATTTGCAAGATAGAAGTGGAAAATTGATCCCACTTGAATAATATCAATAAAGGCTACAAAATATAATAGTGGACAAGACCAAATTTTCCAAAATAAGAGGAGTTATTACTGGGAAAGACTTCATTGAAGGTTTAAGCTATGATTTATGAATACAACATCAAATCAGGCATTTGTTTCTAGTTGGCCCACTTTTGAAAAATAAACTGAAGTCGATGAGTCATATAGGAAATTGTTAAAATTTTCTATCTGAGATAAAAAGAGATGGGATAAACTGTATGAACTCATTGAATATGAATATAATGCAAAATTTTGGGAGAAGAGAACACAATTTTAGCAAAAGAGAACAGAATTTCAGGGATAGTGATCACAAGAAACAAATTTTCATCTATAGTCATCAACAACATCCCTCAAAATTATTTTAGATCCACTATCTTTCGTTTTGTTTTTGTAAAATCCAAAATTTTATGGATGATATTTTACTTTTTTAATAAATTTTGGTTCCGGTTTAGATATGTTATAAATTCGAACTCTATATATGTTCTACATTTCAAAGAAGTAAGGGTTGAACCCCTGTGATGAACCAACAAAACATTCTTGTAATTTTTGGAACTATTTCTAAAGCTTAATAGACGGATTATGGACTCATTCTGAACAACTTGGGTATCTCTGTGAGTTCCTCTAGTATTCATTTATGTTATCATTTTATATTTTCTCTTCACATGTTTAAGGTAACAGAAAAGTTTGGGTAAGATTCAATTGAATATCAATCTGTCTAAATGTTTCTGCAAAGTTATCTTTAATTAAAGAGATTAATTAACTGAAACTGATTTTTTTAATTAATTCCTGTAAATCAATAAATTGTTGTCTTTTGTCATCTCTTATACATGTATTGTTTGTCTATAGAAAATTTCTATACACATCTGTTATATATAATGAATTAGATGTTCAATTTGAATATTTAAAGAATTATATATCTTTTTTACTTCTGCTTTTCATATCATTTTAAATTTTAATTCAATGAAGAGTGAAGAATAAACCCTTCTGTTTTCTCAGAAATAATTAAGGTTTACATTTGTTTAAAATTTTGAGCATTGGTCATCCATTAAAAATCAAAAACATTATTTTAGATGCTTTCGCATAGTCCCTTAGCCTAGGACTATCTACAAAGGACAACACACTGTATTAACATTTAAATATTTGAGAAATATATTGTAGTGATGAAATATTAAAAGTTAATAAAAATTAATGTGGACTTAATTTTAAAGTAATAAAATGTTAAAAGTAACAAAAATAATAAATGCTTATATATGTGTAATTATAAGCATTAGAAAATTTTATATAATTAAAAAGTAAGGGTATTTCTATATATAGAGATGTGAACTTAAAATAACTAGAAATAATATTATTAAAAATTAGCATAGATCCATCTCAACTCCAGATCTAGTATGCCTCGAGAGGAACCAGATTTCTGGAGGTGAAAATTTTTCATCACAAGTGTTTATGAGAGAGAAGTAGCTATACTTATGCTAACCAACCCATCGAATCTCACATTGCAAGTGAGATAATGGGACATATTTCTTGTTTCTTAATGCTCTAGGGATTATTGACTATTTTAGGGAGAATTTATAAGTATTTACAATATAAAAAGTGTCGTTTGTAGTAAGAGAACATAAATAAATATGTACACATATGCAATAAAAGTTACAAAATGTTACGAAAAAAGATTGTATGTAATACGAAGAGTAATTAAAATAAAAATTAGAATTAACTAGTCAACGATTCAAACTCTTATGAATTTAAAACACTGTAGCTATTAAGTTTCATTTTAATTTAAAAGAAATAAGAGAACAATTTGCTATTAAAAATATGCAAAATCAGAGAGGAACATGAAACAAATATGGAGCGAAAAAAGGCCATTTTTTATA
>APFE031309710.1:75931-102114 GCA_000404065.3 Pinus taeda
ATTCAAACACTGGACAGAAGGGTACATGATATGCAAGCAGATATAACTAAGTTCCAGAATAGGTTCATAGCACTGCAGGACAAAGGGCTCCCCAGTTTAGAAGAATCAGGAAAGCTTCTCTCTTATGGGAAGTACATCAAAAGACTAAGCACCTTTTTAGCCATGCAGATTGCTGAGGCTTCTGGGTCATCTACAGCAGGCCCATTAACAGGACAAGCTCTGTTCAATAAGTTAGATAATTTGTTTTTTATTAAAAACGAGGTAGCACATTTATTTGATAAACCTCCCGATTTTTATAAGTATACTGAAGCTGATGAGACCGTAGGGTCAATTTTGAAGCATCAGCTTCCTCACCCAGATAATTGGCAGGACTTGGTAAAGCTACTTTTGAATCAGGGGTGAAAAAGAAAACACTTTTTGCAGCAATACAGTCAATATTGCACTTACAGGTGGACAAAGCCACGACAGCAAGCCTAGAGATACTGAGCCAACTCAGCACAGGTACTCAGCATCAGCAACAACATTAGCAGGTACAGGTGGCAGAGTCAAGAAAGATACAGAAAATCAGAAGCTGTAAAACACTTCAATGCTTCATTTATGAAGAACAGTGCAGTTAAAGTCCGCAGCACTCAAAGGGAAAAAAGTTATCCTGACAGCATTTAAAGGCTTTTACTATCATTTATACTTGTAATAACTTCTCATCTGCTTTATCTATACAAGTGTAATAGATATTTTTCCTCTCAGATGACCTCATTCCTGAGATATTTTTGTATACAAACTTCTATATATTCCCCCTCGCGTTTGTTTAGAGGGGTTGGACTCCGGATGTAAGAATTTCTTTTCTGAGATATTCTCTGTAACTCTGATATTGTAAACTTTTTCAGACAGTTTAATACAAAGGCAGTGGGATTTCTTCAATGATGTGTTGTCTCTTGGTCTCTTGATGGTGTGTGGCTCAAAGTTACAGGATTCTTGTTCATTACATGGCTCAATAAGTTTTCTCATGGCTCCTTATTTTACATATGTTTCCTGTTATTCTATATGTTTCACATGTTTCTTGTTTCCCCTGTTTCCTGTATGTTTGAAACTCTAGATAGTAAAGAAAAAGGATAGCCTCAGGATTTAGTCATTGACTACCTTGAGCTCAATCTGAACTGTCTCATATGTTTTTCTTCTGTTAAAATGTTTAAAGCGTAATTCTTAAATGCTACCTTTAAGCCATATCCTTACTGTGCATTGTTGTTTTAAGAATTCAAGTGATTGCTCTTAGATCACATGCCTCTTTCACAAATATACACCTTAAGTAACGAAATCTTCATTGCTCATTACTAGTTGTATTCACCTCATCCTCAAAATTCACAGTTTGTTCCATGAAATGCACACAGGCCCTGTAGCTTTCCTCCTCACCAAAATCAAGATTTCAAGAGAAAACAGTCCTAGACCCCATTGCCCAATGGATTAATCTTCCCTGCTGATATACTTTAAAGGAATCAGAAGCATCCTCCCAACCAAACACACAAAAACAACCAAAAACTCATCTTATAACTAGCCTAAACCCTCACTGAAAGCAGTGACAAAACTAATAGAGAGAGCCCTCTCTGACTACAGCTGGGCTAGAAGCTGTAGCCCAAAGATTGGTTAGTGGTTACCCCGGCCGTATTCTCTTAGGAGTCAAAGAGAACAACCTGGGTGTTAACAGGCCTACTAAAGGCTCCAACCCTCACTCATTTTCTGGTTGTTACTAGAAGGGAGCTCCAACCCCTTGGCTCTTATATTGGCTGATATGTTTACCAGTACATAGGCGCCAACCTACAAAAGGCTACGACCTTCTCTCTTCCTCCAGGGATCACGTTTCATAAATTTTTAGACTAGATACTCCTGGAATACAACACCACAATCTAAAGGCCACGTTTCATCCAATTTTCATACTAGACCCATCAACAACATTGAAGCTCAAAATAAATCACCACTGCAATACAACCATCAAATACATCTTCAGTAACCAATCATTGAAACTCAATAATCAATATCTAAATCACCCACAACTGAATCACTAAAGGCCCATCATCACTGAAGCAAATCACAATCAACCAATCTGAACATTCAGAATACTGTCATCAAAACACAGTCACCATAACACAAAGAAGAACCCAAAACTTTGCAACAACCACTATAATCAACTGCAAATTCAAATATCATATTTCATATTGTATACGCTACTCCTATGAGCCGAACCAGCGTGTATACGTGCTTTTACCAAAGCGAACCAGCATACAGATATGTAAATATTAACTCATAACTTTGCATCTATTCCAGAATTTATTCATACCCAGATCATAACATTTATAGAATAGAACATGTGTTATTAGTTCAGATCTAGACTATACATGGTCAAACCACATAATGATAATTCATTTCAGGCCTTAAGATCTTGATCCATCATTAGATCTTATCCCTCATCAACCGCTAAGGTTCATCCTTAGTTCAGATCAGAAACCCATAACCTGCATACTTGATCTCACACTTCATCAGATATTCAATACTTGCACCCTTGGCCTAATGATCTTCTCCTCCTTATATACTCTTAGGCCTTTCTCAATACCTTGGACCAAAACTACTTGGGACCAATACCTTGGAGCAAATACCTAGGGTCAATACCTTGGACCAATACCTTGGATAAAAATACCTTGGACCAAATACCTCGGACCAAAAAATTAGTTTTCTAACATGTATGTGTTTTTCCTCTTATGAAAGTGTGTTTATATGTTATACGCTCATTTTGTTCTGTTAACCCACATGTATATGCTCCTTGGATAAAGTGAACCTGCGTATACCTCTCTTTCTTCATTCTTTGGAGTCTGATCTATAATCCTTTGTTGTTGTACTATGAACTGTCATCTGAGTGAGTTGCCATCAAGGACAATACCTGCATCATAATGCCAACAATCTCCCTCTTTGGACTTGATGGAAATAACAACACCAAGAAACTCTCCCCCTTTGACATCAAGAGCAAAGGGGTGACCAAAAAAGAATACTTTCATATTTGAACAAATGAATATAAACATTGATCATGCTCCCCCTAAGCACATGTTGAATCCTTTGATTAAACTCCCCCTTTGTACATGTTGAGATGCACTATATCATCCATGCTCCCCTGAGCATATACAGAGTTTGCAAATATTTTCCAAAAGAATAACATGACTAAGTGACTTTGACCTTCCTATCACTAATGACTCATACATATATCAATCTCCCAACCAAGTGGGGATATACCAAATTTGACTCATCCTCCCAACCAAATGGGGATATACCAATTTTTTATACATGTTAGAAATATAATTACATCATGGGTCTTTATATGACCTTTACATTGAATGATATACATGACATTTATAACAGAGACCAAATATCTAAATAAGACCATGATAGTCATCAACAACTATCATACACCATGTATGATCTGCACCATAAGCATCTGTCAACAGAATCCAGACCTATAACTCATCATCATTATGTGTCTAAGGAAGCCATGTCTTCAAATATCCATGTATTCAAATATCTATGTCTTCATGTGACCGGCAATAACACCATTTTCTTAGCCAACCAACAATATTTATCAATATGCAACTTAAGTAATCATCCATGTATCCAACATACTATGTATCCATCAAAGAGATAGCAATATGTATCTAGCAAACCATGAGCTCATGGTCATTTGTCAAGATTTCTTGATATCATCAACAATAACAATCCTCAACCATGTGAGAGCCAAGAACTATAGGAATCATATATCATAACTGCACCATATGAACTTTATACATCTTTGAAGTCATGATGACAATAGCATAAAAGAAATGAGTGGCTCATCATCAAATAATGAAGTTGTGTACTCAAGCATTGTACTTATCCTTGTCCTTATGAAGATCACCATGTAAGCAACATATATGTACTATATGCATCATCAAAAAGTCATTCACAATCATCCATAAATCTGATATGAATACTATCATTGTGACCCCAAGTATCATCTAATATTTTATCATGGGCAACTCATAACCATAACATAGCAAGATGCATCATTTAGCCATATAAGCTTCATCATAATTGATTAGGTACCAAAGACTTCTAAACATAATGCCTACAATGCTTTATTAGAAGTGTAGCATGTTCTCCCACCTATTCCACCTGTTTACTGTCAGATCTGATCATTGCATATATAAGTAAGAAGTATCAAGGCATCATCATCAGTAAGATATACATCAAGTTATCAACAACTTGTGAGGATCAAAAGAACTTCTAAATAACATACACAAACTATAGTCATCTATCATCATGAAAAAAAACATAACTGATAATTGTCTGAATCATATCAAATCAATTTTTCTAAGTCTGTCCCACTACATTTTTTTTTCTCAAATCACATATACACGACTGTGCAACTTCTAACTCGTGTATATACATGACTTGTATTCACAAAACTTGCATATGTGATTTAGAACATTGAAGTTTCACACTTTAAGCTCCCCCTGAGTCTGTTATGTCTGTACATTGTGCCATGCCACATTTTTCTGACTGTACTTCCTTCTTCTTCCATCTCTTCGAGTGTGATGATGTTTTCTCCTTTTGGTATGGTGCCTGAAAATTTCTCCTGCATTCATTTGCTATATGTCCAAACTTGTCACATGCATAAGATCTTACATGTTTCACATTCTTTCTATAACAGTCAATGGCTTTGTGACCAAACATATTGCAAGAAAAACAATATCCATTAAAGTACCTGGAAGTTGATGATCTTTTTGTGTGGCGGTCTTGAACCATTCTACTTTTTCATCTCACTGCAACATGTCCAAAGTTATGACATATAAAACATTCAAAATTATTCATTTGAGGAAATAACTGACTGTCACTTCCACAGTTAGGTGTAAAAGATTTTCTTTGAATAATTTCTTTCCTTGGTTGTTGTTGGGGTTGACCTCTCATCTCCTTGTTGAGCATTTCAGATTTTGCATTAGAGTTCCTTGCCTCACCTTGTGAGCTAGATTGACCTTCAACAGATTCATGAAAGCCATGTCCAGTTTTGATGGTAGGATACCTTTGACTACTAATAATATTATCCAAAATCTTAGTATTGTCTTGAAATCATAACAATTTATCATTTTCTTCTAATTTACCTTTTAAGATATTTACCTCAACCTGATATTGCTCTTCCTTTTCTAGATATTGCTTCTTCAATATTTCTTCAGCCTTTCTTCCTTCTTCCACTTGTTTCCTTAATTTGAGAATCTCATTTTCTTGTTCTTCATCTACTTCAGGTAGTTCTTGATTCTGCTTATTTTCTAGATATTCTTTTAGAGAGAGGATCTTAGCTTCACGACTTACATAGTAACTGGATCTATCTTTAAGTCTCTTGATTGCTATACTCTGATCATTTATTTCATTTCTTAATGATGTCACTTCATCCTGCAGCTTTTGACATTGATCTTCCCTGTCCTTGTACTGCTTCCTTACTTTGTTTCCTTCCTCTAGCTGAGATTTTAATCTGGTAACTTCTTTTTTGAAGGCACACTCCCTTTTGCTAAATAAATCCTTTTGATCTTTGATTTTATCTGCGAGTATTTTAACTTCTATCTCTATGTTTCTTTCACGATCACTTCCAATGTCTCCAATATTGCATGAACAAAGAAAAGTATCACTAGAAGACCAAAAATTTGTACCTGATGCTTCATTTGCTTGTCCGTTGTCAATCTGAGGTGATTTAGAATCTAAATAATTTCTTCCATCTAACGGCCAATTGTCTCTCCTGCTGTCGATGTTCCTTTGAGTTGTCTTCTTCTTCTGAGGCACTTTCTTCTTTAGCTTCTTTCCCATTGTTCTACGGATCTACTTCAAGCGATCAAGCTTCTACCAAAGGACCTACTCTGATACCAATTGTTGGAAATAATACTAAGAGGGGGGAGGGGGTGAATCAATATTAGTCAAGTCAATAATCTTTTTCATTTCCATATTTTGATTTATATATGCTACTTAAATGAAGGAAACCCACGTGTACACACAACTGTGTTTAACGCAACCAATGTATATCCAACAAACTTATGATTCAATTAATTCATCATATGTTGTTCTTTAATCAGTACTTCATTAACCATATAAATAGTAACCATGTGTAGTAATATGAGAACAAACCATCACACATAAGAAACACACATGAACACCAATATTTAAGGTGGAAACCCAATGCGAGACAAAAACCACCTTCTATTGTCTTCGTTTAATATAAAAAAAACCTGTTTACAATCTTGTACTGGTGTAGACTCATACCAGTATGTAGGCACCCACCTACAGAAGGCTACAACCTTCTCTCATTCTCCAACTTCTACTAGAAGGGAGATACAACCCCTAGCTCTTGTACTAGCCGATCCATTTACTAGTACATAGGCACCGACCTACTTAAGGCTCCAAACTTCACTCTTTTTCCAGCTGTTACTGGAAGGGAGCTCCAACCCTGTGGCTCTTGTACTGGCCAATATGTTTACCAGTACATAGGCACCAACCTACAAAAGGCTACGACCTTCTCTCTTCCTCCAAGGACCACATTTCATATATTTTTAGACTAGATACTCCTGGAATACAACACCACAATCTGAAGGCCACGTTTCATCCAATTTTCATATTGGACCCATCAACAACATTGAAGCTCAAAATCAATCACCACTGCAATACAACCATCAAATACATCTTCATTAACCAATCATTGAAACTCAATTATCAATCTCTGAATCACCCACAACAGAATCATTGAAGGCCCATCATCACTGAAGAAAATCACAATCAACCAATCTGAACATTCAGAATACCCATCAAAACACAGTCACCAGAACATAGAGCAGAACCCAGAACTCTAAAATAACCACTAGAACCAACTGCAAATTCAAATATCATATTTCATACTGTATATGCTACTTTGATGAGCCAAACCAACATGTATACACACTTTTACCAAAGTGAACTAGCGTACAGATATGCAAATATTAACTCATAACTTTGCAGCTATTCTAGAATTCAGTCATACCCAGATCATAACATTTATAGAATAGAACATGCGTCAGTAATTTAGATCTAGACTATACATGGTCAAACCACATAATGATAATTCATTTCAAGCCTTAAGATTTCAATCCATCATTAGATCTTATCCCTCATCAACCGTTAAGGCTCATCCTTAGTTCAGATCAGAAACCCATAACTTGCATACTTGATCTCACGGTTCATCATATATTTGATACTTGCACCCTAGCTTAATGATCTTCTCCTCCTTATATTCTTTTAGGCCTTGCTTAATACCTTGGACCAAAACTACTTGGGACCAAATACCTAGGGTCAATACCTTGAACCAAATACCTCAGACCAAATACCTTGGACTAATACCTTGGATCAAAATACCTTGGACCAAATACCTCAGACCAAAAACTTAGTTTTCCAACATGTATGCACTTTTCCTCTTGTGAAAGTGCATGTATACACTCCTTGGACAATGTGAACCAGCGTATACCTCTCTTTCTTCATTCTTTGAAGTCTAATTTGTAATCCTTTGCTGCTGTACTATGAACTATCATTTGAGTGAGTTGCCATCAGGGAAAACACCTGTATCATAATGCCAACACTTAGATTTGTAAAATACCCAGTGGAACCCAAGAATATGAAGGGTGTTTATGTTATCCGATGCTCTTGTGGGACTCCCTACATTGGTGAGACTGGTTGCTCGATTAATTAAAGGATTCGTGAGCTTGTTGTTGACATCAAGCATGGTAGAACCCGCTCCTCTGCTTTGGCCAAGCATGCAAATAAATCTAAGCATCACATATTCATTGAGGAGACCCAAGTCATTGCTAGGGTTAGTCATTTCCATCATCATAAATTGAGGGAGGCCCTAGAAATTGAAAAAAGACCCAATAATTTGAATAAAGACGATGGTTGGATTATTAGTAGAAGTTGGGTCTGTGTCTTGTCCTCCTAGTTTTTTAGGTTTCTTTTTGGGATTTATTTTGTTTGTTTATTTATCTATGTAGGTATTGGTGTCATTTTTATAGTATTTTTTGTTGATTTATTATTCATTAGATTTTATATTCTTGATCCTTCGTGTTTTCTTAAGTATTTTATCATCCTATTCGTTCTTAACTCCTTTTAGTATTCTTGTTATTTGTTTAATGGGCCTCAACACCACATTTTATTGTCGACCCTATTTTATTTATATAATTACTATATATATATATATATATATATATATATATATATATATATATATATATATATATATATATATATATATATAATATATATATATATATTATATATATATATATATTGCTTGTGTATATTGTTTTATTTTATTTATCCAATAATTTTTTTTATTTTAGTTTATTTGTTTCCATTAATTATTTTTATTTATTACATGATCTTGTCTTGATTAGGGTCTTGAATATTTTATTTATTTATTTATTATTATTATTATAATAATTTGTTTTGTTTTTTTGTTTAGTTAATTAATAGAATTTTTTAATAAGATTTTATTTAATAAATTAATAAATAATTTAAATATTATTTTTCAAAAACTAGCTGTTTTATATAGCCATTACTTAATAATATTTGTTTTTAATATATTAATAAATCAATATCATAATTTAAATATTATTGTTCAAATATAGTCGTTACTTGAAATTATGGTCTCTACATTGCTCTCTATTTAAGCCTTTGCCATGCTCTGCCTCTTCATCTAGTCCTGATGATGAACCACACTTGTTGGTTCGAAACGCGTCGGCCAAAAATTTCTCTTATGTGATTTCTACCGAAAGGTTTTATTAATTCATTATGGATCACAGAAGCTTGAATTCAAAAAGAATCAAAGTTTTTGCAAGCACAGTTGGTTAATGCGAAGATTGGTAAGGACTACACCGAATTTTCATATCCAATGGGAACCAGTTCTGAGAAGCATATGAAAATGCTAAACCATAGGGGAATGATTAAGGAACTTGAAGAAGAAAGGATTTCCTTGAAAGATTCAAAGTGTGATGAGGGTATTGTAGGAAGTGAAATAAAATTTCAAAGAGAACTCAAGACAAATCTTGCTCTTTAAAACAAGTAAGTTGTGTAAGAGAACATCCTTGTAGATAAGAATGCACCTCAAGAATGGCACAAGGAAAATATTTACTATGATGTGTATGGAAGTCGAGGTTTTAAAGAGCAAGATTTGTCTTTCATGATGTGGCAATGGAGGGAGCATCCGAGAACATGATATACTTGGGAAGTTATACAAGCTATTAGTAGAGAGTTTGGAGCTTTAATACTAACAAGAGAATAATCTATGAATTTAGATAAGAAATTGAAACCAACAAAGAAGTACAATGGAAAAAGAGTTTTTCATAACTCTTACTCATCAAGGTATTATTGAGATAAAGAAACCTGAATGGGGACTTAGCATGTAGGGTAAGAATTGTGTTCTCACATAAACAAAATACCTTCTAGAAAGTCAAAATGATAGAAGGAACGATGAGGGAGAAATCTAGAATAAAAAGTACACTTGCAGGTTGGATGACTGAGGTAAATACCTTACTAAGTTACATGTATCTAATGTGAAGATTGGTAAGGACTACACCGAGTTTGCATATCTAATGTGAGTCGGTTCTAAGAAGCATATGCTAATGCTAAACCATAGGGGAATGATTAAGGAAATTGAAGAAGAAAGGATTTCCTTGAAAGATGCAAAGTGTGATGAGAGTGATGTAGCAAGTGAAATAAAAGTTCAAAGATAACTCAATGCATTGGAAAGAATAGACAATAAGGAAAACAAGAAAGTTGTGTAAAAGAACGTCCTTGCAGATAAGAATGCACCTCAAGAATGGAACAAGGAAAATATTTACTATGATGTGTATAGAAGCCGAGGTTTTGAAGAACAATATTTTTCTTTCATGATGTGGAAATGGAGGGAGTGTCCAAGAAAATTATATACTTGGGAAGTTATACAAGCTGCTAGTAGAGAGTTTGGAGCTTTAATACTGACAAGAGACAATCTATGAATTTAGATAAGAAATTGAAACCAATAAAGAAGTATAGTGGAAAAAGAGTTTTCAGAACTCTTATTCATCAGGGTATTATTGAGATAAAGAAACCTAAATGGGGATTTAGCATGTAGGGGAAGAAATGTGTTCTCACATAAACAAAATACCTTCTAGAAACTCAAAACGATAGAAGGAACAATGAGGGAGAAATATGGAATAGAAAGTGCACTTTCAAGTTGGATGATTGAGGTAAATACCTTACTAAGTTACAGGTATCAATAAAGCCTTCAAAAGGAGATGAATAGAAGTCAACTTTTGAAGGTGAGAAAAGAGAGAAACATCATTAGTTGAGATAGAAAACTCATCTAGGGATAGATTGGAGACAAAGAGAAATTTTTAACTCATATAAATAGAGCCACAAAAGCTATATTTGAATTGCAGACACAAAATGAATCCATGCAATGTTGGGCCATGATATCATTTGTGGTCTTCAACTTTGTCAAAGTACAAGAAATGGAGTAGTCAAAAGAAAATGTAGTGAAGTCCACATACATGACCTTCTCCAAAGCACTAACGAGATTTGTTATCTCTAGGCAGATAAGGTGAAGTTGGTGCCAGCTGAAGCCCTCATTTTACATTTTCTCAACCCATTTTCTTAACCCAAGTACTTGGTTTCTTAGCCACTATTCATTCACCTACTATAGGTGCTTTTCACGTGGATGTTGAAGATAATTATGGTAAAGAGATAATACATGATTCAATCCTTTTATGGAGCATTGTAACTTGGAGCATATATGCTCGAGTGGGGCATGGAAGAGGGATACCCATATGTGTGAAGCTAAGACTCTGTTGCATACACCATGATGTGGAGGAGAAATTGCGCAGTGCATAGAGTAGAATGAGACCACGATTTTGCTACACAACTACATAGATAGGAGCACCTTATCACTAGTAGACATGGACTACGGAAAGGGTCATGACTAAGTACCAAAGTTTCAATACCTCTCCTTTGGATGGACTCAATGGCATTTTTCACCACATTTTAAAGTCAATATCAGATCAATGGCCATTGGGTTTTTGGGTTTCCACTTGTGTAATATCTCTGATGCTTGCCAAAGTCGGGATACCTGGGCCCGATATGTTTTACACTGCAAATAAATGTAGAATCGGCTATGCCCAACCATTTGGTTTTTTCAAACATATGTGCTCTAAGTTTCCAATAGGCCTAGACCCGATCCCACTTTGTGTTTGATTTAATTCTGATATCGATTCCACAACAAAACTCTTGTTATGACCCTTTTTTAAATCTCAGGTACCACTCCGAACCCAATTTCTTTCAAAACTTCAACTTATTATGGCTCAAATCCTCCCGCCATCGGATGTTTGACAGTCATGACAAAATTCATTAATTTCTACCTGGCCTTGTCTCGGGCTCAAAGAATTTGACCGTTACAATCAATGTCGTGGAAACCCAATCGAGAAAAGGCGTGCCCATGTTGTGAATCATATCTGAATGCAAAATTAATGTGGGGATTTATTGTGCTCATCATTGATCTTTCGAGCATTTAGGTTACTTGAGTATATTTTTTTTGGTGCCAAAACTCATTGGTATGCCTTGTGGGAAAATTATACACCCTATTAAATTTCTTGGATGATGCCAATTATTTCCATTATGTAGCATGAAAAATGTATTAAGCTTGGATGCAATTGCATCCTTTCTTTAGCATCATGACTAATTTGTTGCAACTTTATCCTTCATTTTCTATCACCACATGGTTGTTAGAGAAAACTAGTTCTTGCTATGTAAAAATTGATGTTTTTGTTATCTTCTCTTAATTGTAGATTTATGAGGCTTTTTCTTGGATTGAAGGCATCAATGCTTATCACTTTTGTCCTTAAAATTGAATTTCCATTGACCTCTTTTGTCTTGACATTTTACCTTTGACTGATGTCTTCTTTGTATGACTAAAAAATCTACAAAATGTTAATGCTTTTGTAGTTTTTGAAGGTATCATTATCAAGCTGGCTCCAATGTTGATTCCAAGACACATCCCCAGACGTAATCCCATACCAACCCTCATACCTTCCTTTAAGCATGATATCTCTCCCCTTGCTTCTCCGCATCCTACAACATAAAAGGCTTTGTCGTAGTAAAACGATTCAATATCATGGTAGCCATTGAAATATTCAACTTCTAAATAGAATCTATTTTCTATTTTTTCCTGTTGAACATAGAAATATTATAGCAATTAAGATGAGAATAACAATTAAGATGAGAAAATGTGGCATTGCAAAGAATTTAGACAATGTCTCTGATGTCAAACTAAAATTACAATTGCAAAGAATTAAGAATTTAATCCTACTCAATAATTGCAAAGAATTTAGACAGTGTGTCTGATGTCAAACTAAAATTACAATTAGTTTGGTTTCTACCTATAGGTAGCATTGGAATTGGAGGTGGATGTAAAAAAAAATAGGGGCAGGCGTGGAGATTTTCAAATAATATACACTCTAATTTTATGACTCAGTTTTCAATTTTAATTAATTCCCAATGTAATGCAAAGTTTTCAATTTTTAATGGTTGCAAAATTTTAGTTTCCAATTTAATTTTTCATTTCTAATTTCTTTTGTTTCCATTTTAATGGATAAGAACATGCACTGCTGCTGAGTGCATATTGATAACCTTAGATCTCCTCAAGTTCTCTATGATGCATTAAATATGTTGGGCAGACTTACAACAAAAATATGCCCATGCAATTTCCAGGCTATTGTTCTTTTCATGGACGGATATAAAGTATATGTGGTATGTAGCCTAGCTGACTTGTGTAGGGGTTGATCTTAACAAGTCACATTGTCTATTTCCATAGGACTCTTGATCTCTCCTCACCTAATAGGGTCTCTGGTCTATTTGCGTGGGACCCTTGATCTTTCCTCACCCAAGGTAAACTGATGGCATCATGGAGCCATACCATCTCTCTTGATGAAGTCAAAAAGGACAAAACCGTCCCTATATAGTGGAGAATATCCAATTTAATAAGTTTTTTTTTGTTTTGTTTTGTCAGTCATCCTCTTTAATTTTTTTTAAGAAGAGTTCAAAATTTTCACCTTAACAAATTATAAACATACCTCTATAGCTTAGGTTTAAAATATCTGGAACTTACATTAAATCTTTGGTATTTTTCATAATTAATATCAAGGTTTGAGTAGTATTATGTGTATATGCTAGTTGATTCTCGAGAGAGGTAACATGGTATCAGATTAAGTAGGATAACATAGGATTCCCAAACCCCTACAGATTATGTTATAGTTGCAATTTTAATTAAGATTTACTGCAATATAAATTATGAGTTCCTTCAAGAAAAACATATAAAATTATAGGTATCTTTTCTTCTTGGTTTTCAATTTGATTTTGTGTATTAAGGAAATACCTTTCATTATGGTTTCCAGTGACTACAATATCTAACCATGTATTTTATTAGAGAAAAATTACTCAAAATTAAATACCATCATGATTTTCTACTGTCATTTTCTTGTTCTATTTTTTTTTTTCAAAGGTTAATATATAGGTCAAGATCAATATAATATAGTGAACAAATGTCTCATCATCAGGATTTGAACTTTCTCATTCCATCATTCTCTTCTTCTTTTTATAATTGTTTTTTCACATTCTTCTAGTGTTGGATGGAATAATGATTTATCTACCTGTGGCATGTTGTCACCAAGGGATTGTGTGAGGCTCAATCCAAGCCATGATGCCCCTTGGGACAATTTTTATCCCCTACTAGTGGCTCCCACCCTCAACTCATCCCCAAGTTTTGCATGGATTCTTTTCGTGTTCGAAATCCAAATATCGCGTTTGTGGCTCTATTTATATGAGTTAACAATTTCCTTTGTCTCCAATCTATCCCTAGATGAGTTTTCTATCTCATCTAATAATATTTCTTCCTTTTCTCACCTTCAAAACTTGACTTCTATTTATCTCCTTTTGAAGGCTTTCTTGCTACCTGTAACTTAGTAAGGTATTTACCTCAGCCATCCAACTTGAAAGTGTACTTTCTATTCCAAGTTTCTCCCTCATCGTTCCTTTTGTCATTTTGAATTTTTAGAAGGTATTTTGTTTATGTCAGAACACATTTCTTCCCCTACATTCTAAGTTCCCATTCATGTTTCTTTATCTTAATAATACCTTGATGAGTAAAAGTTATGCAAATTATTTTTCCACTATACTTCTTTGTTGATTTCAATTTCTTATCTAAATTCAAATATTGTTCTCTTGTCAGTATTAAAGCTCCAAACTCTCTTCTAGAAACTTGTATAACTTCCCAAGTATATAATTTTCTCGGACGCTTCCTCCATCACCACATCATGAAAGAAAAATCTTGCTCTTGAAAACCTCAACTTTTATACACATCATAGAAATTATTTTCCTTGTGCCATTCTTGAGGTGAATTCTTATCTACAAGGATTTTCTTTTACACAACTTGCTTGTTTTTCTTATTGTCTATCCTTCCCATGCATTGAGTTCTCTTTGAAATTTTAGTTCACTTTCTACAACACCCTCATCACACTTCACATCTTTCAAGGAAATCCTTTCTTCTTCAAGTTTCTTAATCATTTTGCTAATGTTTAGCATTATTATGTGCTTCTCAGAACTGGTTCCCATTAGATATGAAAACTCTGTGTAGTCCTTACCAATCTCCGCATTAGATAATTGTAACTTAGTAAGGTATTTACCTCAGTCAGCCAACCTGAAAGTGTAATTTCTATTCCATATTTCTCCCTCATCATTCCTTCTATTATTTTGACTTTCCAGAAGGTATTTTTTTTCTGTGAGAACACATTTCTTCCCCTACATGCTAAGTCCCCATCTAGGTTCTTTATCTCAATAATACCCTGATGAGTAAGAGTTATGAAAACTCTTTTTCCACTACGCTTCTTTATTGGTTTCAATTTCCTATCTCAATTCATAGATTGTTGTCTTGTCGATATTAAAACTCCAAACTCTCTTCTAGCAACTTATATAACTTCCCAAGTATATAATGTTCTTAGACACTCCCTCCATTACCACATCATGAAAGACAAATCTTTCTCTTTAAAATCGCGGCTTTTATACACATCATAGTAAATATTTTCCTTGTGCCATTCTTGAGGTGGATTCTTATCTACAAAGATGTTCTCTTACACAACTTGCTTATTTTTCTTATTTTCTATCCTTTCCAATGCATTGAGTTCTCTTTGAAATTTTAGTTCACATCCTACAACACCCTCATCACGCTTTGCTTCTTTCAAGGCAATCCTTTCTTCTTCAAGTTCCTTAATCATTCCCTGTGGTTTAGCATTTTCATATGCTTCTTAGAACCAGTTTCCAATAGATATGCAAACTCGGTGTAGTCCTTACCAATCTTCGCATTAATCAATTGTGCTTCCAAAAATTTGAGTCTTCTTCAAATTTCAAAAACATTAAACAATAAAAAAACTTCTCTTTTAGGTGAAACTTCTGTAATTTAGTTGTGCATTTGGCTGAACGCCTGTGGCTAGAAAATACAAGTTTGAAATGATAACATAAATGCAGGTTTTATTTTATTTGTCTTTGGTTGTTCATATCGTTAAGTATTATGTTGATGTCCACCAACAAAATTGCAGATGATAAATCATGATCATGTTTACTTCAAATGGATATTAAACCACTTTACTGTTAGGGAAAAAAAACCATGTTGTGTTGAGAATTTTCCAAATTGATTCTTTCAGCAATATTTTTTATTGCTTGACATTTACTTTGTAGATTTGTGTATGCATTTTGTAAGGACATAATATAAAGATGGTTTTTAGTAGTGTCTTGTAACATGACAACAATTAGGTGCAATTTTTTTGATCAAAGGTAATGCATAGTCCTTAATAGACATGATACCAAGTTTGTCTCTCCAAGAAGGGAAGGAACGATGCTAGAGAAATGCCAATGTTACCCCTGAATCAGGTGTCCATAGTGATGAATGACTTCAACATTTCTGGCATAATTATGGGATGTTGTTAACTTAGCATCGATCCATAAATTTGGATGTATTAAGCATTGCTTTGAATCTATTAAGTCACAGAATGTTGATTTTTCATATTGGTAGATACCTTTTGACTCGCTTATATTTGTGGTCTTGAAATTTGTCAAATTGTAAGCAGCAGAGTGTAGTTGAAAGAAAATGTAGAGAAGTGCACATACAAGAACTACTCCAAGGCACTAACGTGATTTGTTATTTCGAGGTGGACAAGGTGAAGCTTGTGCTAGGTCAAACCCTCATTTTACATTTTCTCGGCCCATTTTCTCAACCCATGTACTTGGTTTCTTAGCCAATATTCATTCGCCTATTACAGGTGCTTTGTAAGTGGATTTTGAAGAGACTTAAGGTAAAGAGATAATACACAGATTGATCCTTTTATGGAGCATTGTAACTTGGAGCATATCTTCTCGAGTGGGGCATGGAAGAGGAATGTGCAAAAATGTGAAACCAAGACTGTGTTTTACACACCATGATGTGGAGGAGAAATTGCACAGTGCACAGAGTAGCACAAGATCATGATTTTTCTACGCAACTACATAGATAGGAGTACCTTATCACCAATAGACATGGACTATGGCAAGGATCATGATAAGTACCAAAGTTTCGATACCTTTGCTTTGGATGGACCCAATGACATTTTTCATCACATTTTAAGGCCGATATCGAACCCGTTGGCCATCGGGTTTTGGGTTTCCACCTATGTAATATCTCTGATGCTTACCAAAGTCAGGATACCCAGAACCGGTATATTTTACACTTTTGATGGCCCAACCATCAGGGTCTTTCAAACGGATGTGCTCCGAGTTTCCCATAGGAGCGCGGACCCCATCCCACTTTATGTTTGATTTAAATCCGATATTGGATCCACCACATCGGAGCTCTTGTTATGACCCTCGTTTAAATCTTTGATACTGCCTCAGACTTGATTTATTTCAAAACTTCGATTTATTATGGCTCAAATCCTCCCTTTATTAGAGGTTTGACAATCATCATAATTTTTTGTTATATACCCATTCAAATTTTTTGATAGTCATACTTTGTGTTTTGGATTCAAACATTTTCAAAGTTTTATGTACCGTTGCAAAAACTAAGTACATATACATAGACATATTAATATTCATTTTTAATGTGCATGGAAAATGGTTAATTGAATTTTATATTCGTTATGTCAGTGCATATCTTGCTTGAGTTACCACATTAGCATTTGTGTTTTGAACTTCAAAATTTTTAATTTTAGTGGGGTAAGTGTGTCTAGCTTATGCTTGTTTTGTCGCTTGAATAATTCTTTTTACTAGACACATATAACGTTAAATGTTTTAAACAACCTCTCTGTGCACATGGGTGCCTGTGCGCGCACACACACACACATTTGTTTGTTTAGTTTGGTTTTTCATGCATGATATGGAAGTGTGTAATAAATTATCTTGAACCTGAAGCACCCTCAATGCTTCTCATAGTTGTTGGTAAAACTTTGATGAAGATTAAGTTTTATACGATTTTAGGCTTATAAAAATATAAGTTTCATTTCTAGTTTATTGATGGGGTTTTACTTTAGCGTTTTAAGCTAAATTATGTTTTATATATATTAAAATTTAAAATAGAAACCACTTAATAAGTATCTTTCTTCTAACCTTTTCAATTTTAAAACTAAAGATAATCTTCCCACGAAAGATTTCTGTTACTTTACTTTAAAATAACTTCTAAGGATCACCTTTACTTTACCTTCAAACTAACTCACAAAGAAGTGCTCTTCTTTCACAATAGGGCCTAGCAACAATCCTAAGTGGTCACGAGATACTTTGGATACTTATTTCCAAAGGTGTAGTACCAAGTACAAGTGAAAATAACCTAAGAATTGGCATTTTATTTTTACAAATGATTTGTGCTTTTAGGGACGAGAAAAGTTTAATAAAAAATTATTTTATTAAAATTAATATTAATTATATGGTACATATGGCGTTGGCCCAAAATTTGAGTATATAAATTGTATTTCTTTCTTTTCCCTGCACTGATTTCTTTCTAAGTGAGCTCTTTATTGGTTTATGGATGCACTGATTTCTTTCTAAGTGAGTCTTTTATCGGTTTATGGATGCTCTTTTATTGGGGTTAATCAATAGTATGGTGCTTACATGAGGTTGTTTTATTGGGGTTAATCAATATTATGGTGTTTATTTTATTCACTAAGTATTGAAAAGTTTTCAATGAAAAATATCATGTTGTGGTTGCTTCATAGTATAAGCCAATTGATGTAAGGTTTTGCATCGTAACTTTTTTCACTTTAGACATACATCGTGCAATCATTCACATTTTCTAATAATTAACTTGTCTAAATAATCCAAAAGATATCTATGACCAAAAGTTTCTTAACATGCCAAGAGTCTTGTCCAGGCGATGCTTAGTCTTTGTTTCACTGTTCAACAAGTTCTTGGTATGTTGCTTTATGTTATAACTACATTCTAGATTGAGGCATATGATGTGTAGTTGCCAAGAGTCTTGTCCAGGCGACGCTTGAGTCTTTGTTTCACTGTTCAACAAGTTCTTGGTATGTTGCTTTATGTTATAACTACATTCTAGATTGAGGCATATGATGTGTAGTTGCCAAGAGTCTTGTCTAGGCGATGCTTGAGTCTTTGTTTCACTGTTCAACAAGTTCTTGGTATGTTGCTTTATGTTATAACTACATTCTAGATTGAGGCATATGATGTGTAGTTGCCAAGAGTCTTGTCCAGGCGATGCTTGAGTCTTTGTTTTACTGTTCAACAAGTTCTTGGTATGTTGCTTTATGTTATAACTACATTCTAAATTGAGGCATATGATGTGTAGTTTTAGGTTTAAGGATAGAGTTATGTTTGTAAAAGTAACTAAAATTAAATATTTTGTAACAGCTAGCAACTATTTGTATGCTCTTTAAAAGTTATAAGGTGTTGTTGCTATGCATGCTATTTTAATTGTAACACTAGTTTAAGATTTGTTACCACTCATAATGGTGTTAAAATTTTTCTGGCATAAAACCAACGTGGTTGTCCAAATGTTTCACTTTCTTAACTCGTATACATAGAGATGTTAAGATTTATCTGGCATAAAACCAACGTGGTTGTCCGAATGTTTTACTTTCTTAACTTGTATACATAGAGATCTTATCGGCTCTGCTTTGCGCATCTTAGTGCAAATGCTAGTTTTATTCACTAACAAGGGCTTTCCAAAAAATCACCTTTTTGCATTTCACTAACAAGGACTTTCCAGAAAATCACTTTTTTGCATTAAAAAAAATAATATGAGATAGTAAAACAATTCTTTTATTTTTATGTCGATAGCCATCGATCCCTTAAGATGTGCTGAACTCAACTAGTGTCATGGCGCTCTGATTGTAATGGCCTTTACCCGATTTTCCTGATGTCTGTGTAGAAAAGAGAAACATATTTTCGCTTTGAAAAAATTTTGCGCACTTCATCTGGTTATTGACGTCTATGTTTATTTGTTAAAATTAATGTTCATTTCATGATTTTTAAGCCGATAAACCTTCCTTTGAAAAGGACTTTCATCGTCCCTTTATTTCTCAAGCTCACACGTGGCATTGACATAACCGCATAGTAACCGCAGAGTTCATGTATATTCGTGAAGGCGGTTCTACGGTTGCTTAATTTTTAATTGGCGTTTGAGAAATTCATGACGTTTTCTTCGGAAATTCGATGAATAATTCCGATTTTTCGCCCGCCATTGCCATCTTCTGCGAACCTTTCTGATCGCATTCTGTCTCAAATAGCTCCCAATCAGACAGAGCTGCCGCCATGAATCTTGAAAGCAAGTCTTCCCTCAGATGCCCTTCAGAGATCTCACTTCTCCTGGAACGAATAATGTCCATGGCAAATTTGTTCACTACATTTATGGCTTCTCTTAACCGCCTCTCAGAACTGATGTCAAGCTTTCGCTTGATTCTCCACAGAAAGGGGAAAATGGAAAAAAACCTGCCAGTGCTAATATCAAGAGCATCGTTAAAAGCCTCTGCAAATTGGGACCTGGGCAGAGAAGGGTGGAGGCAACCGGGATCGACACCGAACGCCACCTTGCAGATATTGTCGAATGCAAACCTCATCAGAACGTCCTGCAAGTCTATGATCTCTCCCCTTCGCATGCGCTCTTGAGCACCACCATTAGCCGGTTCTTGATTTCCCACTGAACAACCTCCACCACGAAGTTCCGGAGCGACTTGGTATTGAATTCGTAGCTCGCAGCCTTCCTCTGCATTTTCCACAGCTCCCCATCAGTGTTGAAGATCCCCTTGCCCAGGAAATCGTGGAGAAAGAAACTGAAGCGTTCTCCCTTGGGGTAATTCTGAAAATTGGCTCTCAGAATATGCTCCACATTAGAGGGATTCTCAGTGATAAAGCTTGGGACGCCTCCTGGGCGCTGGACATTTCTGCTGTTGCATAACTTGTACCTCTACATCTCTTTTTCTTTTCAGGCCTTTTTAGGGGTGGCATTACATTGATTTGAAGTTTTTCTTCAATTGTTGCCTGCGTTTGTGAATTGTGATAATCTATTAAATTGGTGCTGAGATTGATTTTAGGTTATGAATAACAGGCAAGACTAGTAATGAAATGGAGAAAGTCATGATGGCGGATATTCTTCTGTGGGCGATGGATACGCCACCACCGGCCAATATTATCATCATCGTTGGGAGCGTGGATTTGTGTTACGTGATTCAGAAGCTCCGGCAGAGATCTTATAATGTTTTCTTGGTCTGCCCGTCTATGAGTATAATGCCTCAAGGCATGTTGGGTGGGGTTAATAATTGTTTGGGATGGTTATCTTTTCTCAGGTCATTACAGAATGAACATCACCAACCACACGTTCCGGGAGGAATTAGTGTCTATGATCACACTTTATCTAATACTGCCTTTCCTGCTGCTTCAAACTCTATTAACAATAGAGCGATGGAAGATTCAAATACTGCATCCTATTTCAATTACAATCAGGACAATTTATTCTGCCTGCAAACCCCCCTCAGTGGTGGACGGGATAGTACATGCTTTCTTCCATTAGATAAAACGGTCAGCAGTAGCCCAGTGCTGACAGAGCCTGGTTTCCATGGGCATTGTATTAGTACAGAGAAACCTAGGAGCCCTGTATCTTCCGCATCATCTACAGAAAATAAGGGATCGGGTTTATTGGAGGAATTCAAAGCGTGGCTGGCCAGAGTTGTCAACGGCATCGAACATGCAGAAAACGGATACAATATTTCTCACATTCACATGGATTTCAAGAAAGCAACCCGAAAGATTCTGGATAAGGAGTTGCTGGGAGTTTCAAATATCAGAAATCTTGTAGATGAATGCAAGGATATTACAGTGCTCAAGGAAGTTAGGCAAGGATTCCATTTTGCTTTCCCTCCTGAGCTGAGTACACAGAGAAACCTAATGTCTTCACCAGGTGGATTGAATCGAAATCCAAGTCCAAAAGTTAAACCGAAAGTGAAAACAGACCCAAAACTAAAACAAAAAGCTTCTGCAGAGGACTTCAGGGAATTCATCTCCCAAATGCTGCTGGCTGGTGAATTCTCACAGGGGTTTGTGTTGGGTCGTCTGCGTCATAAATTTGAAGAGCAGATTGGAAAGGTTCTTGATGTCAAGCATCTTGGATACAAAAACCTGTCTAAACTTGTTGCATCATACAGTCACCTTCTATCGATGGACAATGCGGAAGTCAGACAAATATTTCCCTCAGGCTTTGTCAGCGAAGCGAAAGTAGAAACGGACCGCCTTTCGAGTGGTGGAAGTGGCAAGGAATTGTTAAAAAACAGGGCTTGGGAGGAAACTGTATTGAACAAACAATTGCCTTACATTAACTCTGAAAGTGAATGGCTACCATCTGTGACTACTGGCTTACAGGCATCAGTGAGCTTTAGTCCTTATAGAGAAACAAATAGTCCTGCTTTCCAAGAGTATTATAACATCAAGTCAGATTCCTCAACCACTTTTGGAGGATCTCAAGTTAGTGAAAGGGAGGGCCATTCTTCTAATACAATTAGCGACACAGTGTCATTCCATGGGGAATTAAAAGGATCTGAGTTGATCAAGCAACATGTGTCCACTCTTCAGTGGCAGAGCAATGATCCCATTGAGGACTCAGTTAATGCCAAATGCCTAATGGCAGAAACCATGCAAAACATGACGCTAATGAAGGAAAATGCAATTTTTTGCGGAGAACCCAGTATTTATGCATGCACATTGGGTCTTCCAGATTGGAATTCTCCACGGTCTGAGTCTTCCAGTTCAGAAACACAAGAAAGTCATAACAGTCGTCTTGCTGATCCACTTCACAGCAGGAGCAGGGGAGAAAGTAGCGCTTTTTGTGTAGAAGACTTGAGGTATGGGATAAGATTCAATTGCAAACAAAATGAGGTAACTACACCGAATAATAACCCCTTGTCTTCAACAGGTCGAGTGAATTGTAATCTGAGTCCAGACTTTAAACCCAAAGCAGAAACATACCCAAAACTAAAACAAAGAGCTTCTGCAGAGGAATTCAGGGAATTTATCAACCAAATGCTGCTGGCTGGTGAATTCTCACAGGGTTTCCTCTTGGGCAATCTACGTCGTAAATTTGAAGAGCAGACAGGAAAGGTTCTTGATGTCAAGCATCTTGGATACAAAAAGTTGTAAACTTGTCGCATCATACAGTCACCTTCTATCAGTGGAAAATGCTGGCACTACATTCAGTCGAATATTTCCGACAGGCTTTGTCAGTGAAGCTGTGCCTAGCAATCCTAATAATACAGCAAGCAAAGTAACCCCCATGAACACCAACCTTGATCCCACTAAACTGAAAGCAAAAGTAGAAGCAGACTGCCCTTCGAGTGGTGCAAGTGGCAAGGAATTGTTACAAAACAGGGCTTGGGAGGATCATATATTTAACAAACAATTTCCTTCCATGAACTCTGAAAGTCAATGTTTACCATCCATGCCTACTGGCCCACGGGCATCAGTGAGCTTTAGCCCTTACAGAGAAGCAAATGGTCCTGCCTTCCAAGAGTGCATTGGCATCAAGTCAAATTCCTCAAACACTCCCGGAGTATCTCAAGTTAGTGAAAGGGAGGGCCAATCGCCTGATACAATCAGTGACATGATATCCTTACACAGAGAACTAGAAGGATCTGATTTTGTCAAGAAACACGTCTCCACTCTTCAGTTGGAGAATAATGACCCCATTGAGGACTTGGCCAATATCGAATGCCCAGTGGTAGAAGCCATGCAAAACATGAGTCTAAAGAAGGAAAATGCAATTTTTTGTGGAGAACACAGTATTCGTGCATGCACTCTAGAGCTTTCAGACTGGAATCCTCCACTGTCTGAGTTTCCCAGCGCAGAACCACATGGAGGTCGTAACAGCCCTCCTGCTGATCCACTTCAAAGAAGGAGCAGGGTAGAAAGTAGTGCTTTTTGTGCAGAAGACTTGAGATATGGGATAAAATTGGATTTCAAACATAATGAGCTAAATTCACAGGAGAACCATGTGCCTTCACCAGGTGGAGTGAATCAAAATACAAGTTCAGAATTCAAACAGAAAGTAGAAGCAGACCCAAAACTAAAACAAAAAGCTTCTGCGGAGGACTTCAGGGAGTTTATCAACCAAATGCTGTTGGATGGTGAATTCTCACAGGGTTTCCTGTTGGGCCATCTACGTCGTAAATTTGAAGATCAGTCAGGAAAGGTTCTTGATGTCAAGCATCTTGGATACAAAAAGCTGTCTAAACTTCTTGCATCATACAGCCACCTTCTATCAGTGGACAATGCTGACACTAGATCCAGTCGAATATTTCCGACAGGCTTTGTCAGCGAAGCTGTGCCCAACAATCCTAATTCCAATACAACAAGCAAAGCAATCTCCATGAACATCAGCCATAATCCCACTGAACTGAAAGAAAAAGTAGAAGCAGACTGCACTTCAAGTGCTGTAAGTGGCAAGGAATTGTTAGAAAACAGGGCTGGGGAGGAAAATATATTTAACAAACAATTGCCTTACATGAACTCTGCAAGTGAATGTTTACCATCTATGGCTACTGGCCCATGGGCATCAGTGAGCTTTAGCCTTTATGGAAAAGCAAATGGTCCTGCCTTCCAAGAGTATAATAACATCAAGTCAGATTCCTTAAGCACTCCTGTACGATCTCAAGTTAGTGAAAGGGAGGGCCAATCTTCTAATACAATCAATGACATGATGTCCTTCCATGGAGAATTAGAAGGATCTGGTTTTATGAAGCAACATGTCTCACTCTCCACTCTTCAGCTGGAGAATAATGACCCCATTGAGAACTTGGGCAATGCTAAATGCCCAGTGGTAGAAGCCATGCAAAACATGAACCTAAGGAAGGAAAATGCAATTTTTTGTGAAGAAACTAGTATTCATGCATGCACACTAGGGCTTCCAAATTGGAATCCTCCACTCTCTGAGTCTCCCAATTCAGAACCACATGCAGGTTGTAACAGCCCTCTTGTTGATCCACTTCAGAGTAGGAGCAGGGCAGAAAGTAGTACTTTTTGTGCAGAAGACTTTTTCAGTCTTCCACCACAATCAGTGAGACAGCATTTTTTCATGGTGAACAATCTGATTGTATCAACCTTGTTTTGGCACTGCAAAGGGATGACGATATCCCCATTGAGGAACCAGTCAATGCCAAAGCCTTGTCCCTGTTCTTGAAAAAATCCCACAGAATACCAATTACAGGATATATTACAGGACCTTGGTATGGCCGATTGCTTCGATTTCTTGTAATGAAAAAGAGTAGGATGCCAAATGAGAAGAGAAGAAAGGCAAGCAAAAACTGGTCGATTGCCATGGCAAAAGCTTGTCTGGTTTAGAAACTTCAATTCGGGTCTGTATAAGTGGAAAGAAGGGCGATCACAGAGACACCATCTGTCCCTACAAAATCCTAGCCAAACAGAAGCATCTTATCTCTATCCCGTCACCTCCTATCACATTGAGCAACACTATTGATTTTACTTTTTCATTTCACGTGGTGGGGTGAAACGCTAGGAAGCATACACGTTGTTTATAGACAGCACAATTAACCAATTGCTAGACAATTGAACTTTCTTCTTCTAGTGTGGAAGAAGAATTCGGATTATCCAAAGTATTTTTCAAATTTAATTAGGATTATCTACAATATTTTTCAAATTTTGTGGCCGTCCAGACTAATTTACTTTGAAATTTTAAATGTCCATAAAATTTGAAAAATACTATGGATAATCCAAATTCGTAAGCATACCACAGAAGTCTAAAACCTTTCTCCTTCTTTCAAAATCAAAGATAACTACATTAAACACCCTTAAATCGTGGAAAAAGAAAGTGGAGCGTTCTCCCTGGGGTAATTCTGAAAATTGATTCTCACAATATGCTCCACGTTCGAGGGATTGGCAGTGAGAATGCCTGTGACGCCCCCTGGGCTCTGGACCATAAATGTGTGGGAAGGGATTCTGGAAAAAATATTCGCTGTCCATTCCAGAACACTGTCCCTGTTCTTGAAAATTTCACACAAAATTCCAATTACAGGATATATCGTAAGACTTTGGTATTACCGATTGCTTCGATATATTGTAAAAGAACAGGAATCCAAACGAGAAGAGAAAAGGCAAGCAGAAACTAGTCGACTGCCATGGCAAAGCGAAGTTCAATTCGGATCTGTATAATTGGAGAGAAGGGCGACAACAGAGACACCACCGCATTGAACAATTGTGGACTCTCAACAAGTTTCTGGCCAGTCACAACAATATATCAGGGACTATCCCAGTGGAACTTACTAAGTTATCCTCATTGTCATGGCTTTCTCTTGATCACAATATGTTGTATGGGGAGCTTCCAAGAACGATAATATCATGGAAAGGTCTTTCTCATCTTAACCTTTCCAACAACCAGATCACAGGATCAATTCCTGCGTCACTTGGGTTGTTGCCTGTTCTTAACAGCCTTGACCTCTCTGTAGGTTTTAACCCCGTACAGAAATTACCTGCATACGAATTCTAAATCACAAGAAAAATAAAAATGCGAGAGCATAACCCATAAAACACATATACACAGAGATTTC
>APFE031309710.1:115757-129527 GCA_000404065.3 Pinus taeda
ACTTATCAAATCCATTCTCAATCAGATAAGCATCTATTCTGCTGTACCATGCTCTTGGGGCTTGCTTCAGCCCATAAAGAGCCTTCTTCAGTCTGCAAACTTTATGCTCTTGGCCAGCTACTTCATAACCTGGAGGTTGTTCAACATAAACCTCTTCTTTCAACACTCCATTCAGGAATGCAGATTTAACATCCATCTGATAAATCTTCCATTTGTGTTGTGCTGCAATAGACAACACTGTTCTGACTGTTTCCATCCTTGCTACTGGTGCAAAGGTTTCATCATAGTCTCTACCTTGTTGCTGCTTGTAGCCTTTCACAACAAGTCTTGCTTTGTGCCTGTCAATCTTGCCTTCAGCATTGCTTTTGGTCTTATAGACCCACTTAACTCCAATGGCATCTTTGCCTTCAGGGAGGTCCACTAACTCCCATGTTTTACTCTTTTCAATTGCACCAATTTCTTCATTCATTACTTCAATCCATTTATCTTCATTTACAACATCTTCAAAATGAACTGGGTTATCAACATGACAATATAAAGCGAATAATGAATTCAGACCGGTATTGTACTTACCTCTCCTTGTTCATAAATCTCATTCAGATTTCTGAATCTTGGTCTTCTTGGTGTGCTTGGAGTTCCATCCAAACTTGAGGTATTTCAGATCCCTGTGGTGTGCTTGAAGAAGCACTGCCTTGACTTCTTAAGGCTGTTCGAATTCTAGCTTGTGGTGTGGTTTGCTGAATTTCCTGTGGTGGAGGAGGAACCACCAAGGAAGGATTATTTGTTGCTGTCCCTTCCTGTTCTTCTTCATGAGACACAATTGTCTTCACATTCACTGTTTTTTCTAAGCTTCCATCCCAAGCTTCATCTTCAATGAACTGCACATCTCTGCTTACTATCAATTTCTTGGTGGATGGATTATAGAGTTTGTATGATTTTGACTCATCACAATAGCCAATAAAGACACACTTCTCCCCCTTACTGTCAAGCTTCTTCCTTAGCTGATCCAGTACATGTGCATATGCTACACAACCGAATACTCTCATGTGAGTGACAGTTTGCTTTTGGCCACTCCATTCTTCTTCTGGTATTTTGTTCATGACAACTTTAGTTGGGCATCTATTCAAGATGTAAACTGCGCAAGTGACAGCTTCTGCCCAATACTCATGCGGCAAGTGTTTTGCTTTCAGCATATTTCTGACCATGTCAAGAATGGTCCTATTCTTCCTTTCGGCAACACCGTTTTGCTGAGGTGTATACCTCGCAGTGAACTGATTTTGTATGCCATTTTCTCTGCAAAAACGCAGAAAGTCTTTGGAGATGTACTCTCCTCCTCTATTTGTTCTGAGCACTTTGATATAATGCCCACACTGCTTCTCAACAAGAGTTTTGAAGTGGCGGAATTTCTCAAACACTTCACTCTTCTGTTTCAGCATATACACCCATGTCTTTCTAGTGTAACCATCAATGAAAGTTAAAACATATTTATTTTTGGAAAATGATGGTGTTTGCATCGGTCCACACACATCAGAGTGAACAATTTCCAAGGGTGCTTTTGCCCTTATACTCTTTCCTGCTGGAAAGCTTTCTTTGTGTTGCTTTCCCAAGATGCAGCCTTCACAAAGGTTGTCTGGTTTCTCGATCAATGGCAACCCCTTTACCATTCCCTTTCTGTGCAACAGATTCAAGCCTCCGAAATTGAGATGTCCAAATATCAAGTGCCACAACCAATTCTCATCTTTCACTTGTTCCTGAAAGACTTCTTGTGTTACAGTTGCAATAGTTCTTCCTTCCTTCAAATCTGCCCTGAGTTTGAGAGGAAACATTCTATTGCTAGCCATCTGCACCTGTGCAATGATCTTCTTACTTGGAGGTATGTCTCTGATTGTACACATATCATCTTTGAAGAACACATTGTAACCTTTGTTAATGAGCTGTCCAATGCTCAAAAGATTACATTTCAAACCAGGTACATAGTATACCTCTGGCACAATCATCGGTTCTCCATTTCTTGCTCGGATACTGACTCTGCCCTTACCCTTGATAGATATCTTACTATCAGTTCCTGTTGTTACCTCAGATTTCACATTTTCATCAAGATTGGCAAACATTGCAATATTTCCAGTCATGTGATTACTACAACCTGAGTCTAAGAACCAAAAATCTTCTTGTTTGTCTTGTGCAATGTTACATGTTAACAACACAATCTTTGGATTCTTATCTTCTTCATTTGCAAAATTATCATTCTGCCTACTATTCATGTCATTTTGTTTTTTTCTACATTCATTGGCATCATGCCCATATTCTTACAATAATGGCATTGGACTTGGGATTTGTCATACCTTTGTCCATGAGCTTGCTGTTTTCTTGAACCTTCATCTTGGTTATGATTATAGCTGCTTCCGCTTGTGCTTGCAAGATTATTTCTGCCTTTATTTTGGCTTCTTCCATGACTTTTGTTATTTGCTCTGCCTCGACCTTTTCCTTGGCCAAAAGACATATGAGCCTTGAATGCTTGCTCAAAAGAGGAATCTGTTCCTCTACTTAGTCTGTGTTCATGAGACATCAGAGAAGCACTCAGTTCATATATTGTGAACTATGAGAGATCCTTTGTTTCTTCTATTTCTACCACAATAGCTTCAAACCTTGAGGGTAAACTTCTCAAGATTTTCTCTACAATCCTTCTTTCTTCAAGAATCTCACCATGAGATCTTATCTGGGTTATCAACCCAATAACCCGAGTGAAGAATGAATCTATTGTATCCGATTCCTTCATGCTGAGTGTTTCAAAGTCTCTCCTCAACATCTGCAACTTTGCAGTCTTCACCTTCTCCATGCTTTGATAGGCAGTTTTGAGAATATCCCATGCCTCCTTGGATTTTGTTGCTGCTGCAATCCATGGAAAAACACTTTCATGTACTGATTGGAAGAGAAAAAAGAGGGCTTTGGCATCCTTCTTCATGTCGCTCTTTAACTGGTCTCTTTCTGCTACTGTCAAAGCAGCGAATGCTGTTGCATCTGCAGGTTCAGCATAGCCAGTTTCAACCAGCTCCCATATTCCTTGAGAAGCAAACAATGCTTTCATTGTTATGGACCAATAACTGTAATTTTTCCCATTAAACTGTGGCAGTTGGGAATTTGTCAAACCAGTTCTAGCATCTGCCATCTTAACCTGTATAAGTAAAGAAGAGATAGTGACTGTATAACAAAATAAGCAAAAAACTTTTTCTTGCTGGAGAAAAATCTGCTCAATAAGCTTCTTACAACTCCTACAGTGAAAAAAAAACAAACTCTGTTTTTGACTCACTGAGTGCCTAGACGAGCTCTGATACCATGTTGGAAATTTCTATTAATTTCAAACACAAAAGAAATTGCACAAAGAATAACGCTCTGTTTTTAATATAGGATCTTAAACATAATGAAAAAAAAACTATTAGAAAATAGTCTTCCTCTACTCAGAGGGATTACAATAGGAATGCTTCGGTTCCATAAACTAATTTCACTATCTTAGAAAATTACAGTTTCAGCACTGTTGTGCGTTGCAGAAAAAAAAAAAACTCCTTTTTTTTTTAAATTCTGCTCACTGTGTCTGCCATTGCATTTTCATATATAATGAACAACACAAAAATATCTTACATACGTTTTGCTTGTGCCCATACTTCCGTAAAATAGAAAACAATAAAATTAAAAATTTCACCTACATTTACCAACTGCGATAAATATCATTAATTACACGGCTGAAAATATCCTATCGGAGTTTAATGTGTGGCCCATCACAACATCGCACCATCGCATAGGAGGAAGAGAAAAGATGTGCCGCCACTGCCATAACCGTTTGAAACATGCGATTTGCGATATGCGATCAGATCGCATCGCGAAATCGCAATTGCAAACAATAGAAGGGACGCAGCGAAGGTTAACAAGGAAATGTGCGATATGCGATCTGCGACTTGATCGCATCGCAGGAAACTCAAATGGAGGTTTTCTAGAAACAAAACGCTGCGGTCGCTGTCGCTCCACGACAGTTTAAATTATCATTCCAACAAATCTCTCGGTTAAGAGCATAGAAATTCCTTAAATGTGTCGCGTGCTATAACTGTACTTTTATTATCAGTCAAACTCACCATTCTTGTAGACTTTCCATGTGACTAGTGATTTGAGAAGGGAATGGGATTTGGAAAGGAAATGGGAATTTAGAGGTGCTTGTAGATTAAGACAAGAATTATAGATTTTGACATGTTCAATTTGAAATGGATGTTATTTTGACAGGTTATTGATTTCTAACACACGTCAGGAGAAAGAAAATTCCCTGCAGTCAAATACATTATGGAATGCCAAATACGTTCTGTAACATGTCAAATTCCAGGCCTGCATGTCCTATAATATCAATATGAGCTAACTATGCTTTGAATGTCATGAAACACCTCAACACATCTTAACAATGGTGGAGTATCATGGTTATGTTAGCCAACATAGAGCACACAGTTGCGTCGGGCTTTGCAGTTTCGATGTGGCAACCGTGTTGAGATTATGTGTACAAAAAAATCAAATATTACGATGAATTATGGAAATCTCATGAATTTTTTTACAAATTTGTTGTACAAACAAATTAATACAAAACCATTTATTATAGATGTCACTGCATAACAACGACATAATAAAGTCTTATCGTTTTATTGAATTTTAATATTTTTTTTAAGGAAAGTAATTTTCATTCAAGAAAAACAAAAGGTACAATCAAAAGATGTTAGTGATAATGTTTAAAAAATTCTTTTAAGAGGCCTTAGAGTAATAGCAAGAACATGGCATCAATTCCTAGATTGACATATTACTTACCTAAAATTGACATCTTGAAGTGTTGAAGTATTGATAAGGTAAAATCCAAAGCATAAATAAAAATGTTTGACATATTACCTACTTAAAATTGACATCTTGAAGTGTTCAATTATTCATAAGGTAAAATCCAAAGCATAAATAAAAAAAGTTTATTTAAAACATCAAGAGTAGCCTACCTTAGAACCACACTCTAACCATTATGGGTTTCAAAGAGGACAAAATGTTGTTTTGTTATTTCCAGATCTTCTTTAGGGAGCTTATCAACTTCTTGATTTTCTTCATTTAAAGATATGTATAAACTCGAGATCTTTGAAGTTTTTAGCAATAAGATTGAGATGTTATGTCACTGCAAAGAGTTCAATATTTTTAGATCTATCCCTGTCCATTCATCCACTTAATAAACATCAAAGAATTACTATATACCTATAGAGAATTAACACTTTTATCTAAGACAAGTTAAAATGAGTAGATGAGACCCATTAATTCTTCCAAATTGGGAGTTCCTCTAATGATATTTCTTTATATTGATAAAAGTGTGTGTTAGATCAACACTTTTATCCGAGACAAGTTGAATTGAGTAGAAGAGAGCCATTAATTCTTCCAAATTGCTAGTTCCTCTTATGAGATTTGCTTTAAACTAATAAAATTTTGTGTTAGATTAACACTTTTATCTAAGGCAAGTTAAAATCAATAGAAGAGAGCCATTAATTCTTCCAAATTTCTAGTTCGTCTTATAAGATTTTCTTTAAATTAATAAAAGTGCGTGTTATATAGATAGTAGGTAGAACAAAAGCCAATAGTTCTATTATCACCTTGATAGGCTCCATCAAAATGCCCCCAAGGAAATGATTTGTCCATTTGTAAATCTTTGAGCCTCCTTATGACAAATTGTTTAAGAACCTCTCTATAGAAATCAAGTAGCCCTGTATCTTAAGCCAATACTTTAAAATATGGGATTTGAGTGCCTTTCGATAGAGAAATATTCCTTGCAAGCCAAATTGTTACTATAATAACCCTAAAGTTTACTTATATATTTTTCCTAATATAATAAAATTCTTTTAGATAAGTAAGTTTTCTAGAATAATGAAGTTATTTTAGAAGCCATATAATGATCCTTGAGTTGTTGGTGAATAACACATGGAAAGATGAGATGAGGTTAGAGAAGTTATATATATGCTATGTGTATCATCTATTATCTAATGACTTCATTCTGATTAATAAAATGACGTGTTTGAGAACACTTTAGGAAATTAACATGGTGTCTGAGAACACTTTAGGAAATTAACATGGTATCAGAAGTTAGAACCATGTTGAAGAAAGGTTGGCATGATAAAAAAATCATGTCAATGTGAAAGTCATGATGGAACAATAAAGAAAAAGGCTCCAAATCTTAAGGTATTTTTATTCATCAAACAAAATAACATCTTCAAAAAAAACCCTTGTTTTAGTGAAATTATTTCTAATTTTAAAATATCAAATTAGAAAATGCCATTTAAAAATATATAACTGTGTTTTCAAGAATTTTTGTAAATCTTAAAACAAATATATAATTCCTATGATTTTTTTTTAATCTAAATCTAAAATAAAAATAAAATAAAATTGAAAATTTCTTTGTATAAATCTAAAAATGTGATATAAACACTTTAAATAAGAAGAAGAATGTTCTATGCTATTAGTGTCATTAATAATAATTAACTAACAGGTAACCACATTCTCTTACTTGCATCGAATGCTGGACCTATTGAAACATTTCAATAGATATTTTTGCAAATAATGTAGCGTTACTTTTCGAGCTTGGTATAATAAATGGGAGGACAATGTTTGCGGAATTTTGCAAGACACATGACTGCCAACGTAATGGACAATTGTTCGACAAAAATGTTGTAATGACAATAATGAAATAGAAAGTGTTAAAAAGTGTTTAGGGAATTTGACTGTAGCATTATTTTTCGAGAATTTTGCAAGACACATGACTGCCAACGTAATGGACCATTGTTTTCATTTTCAACTTTTGTAATTACAAAAATGAAAGAGAAAGTGTTAAAAGTGTTTTGGGAATTTGGGCGAACGAGTGAGGCTGGCTAAATATATCTTATGGGACGGATTGTTTCTTCATTTGGTTGATGTACTCGAACTTTCACTTATGAAGCCTCACAATAAACGCTCCCAGATTCTTGACAAATCGAGTGAGTGAGGGAGGCTGGCTAAGGATATCCTATAGGACAGATTGCTTCTTCATTTGGTTGATGTACTCGACCTTTTTCTTGTGAAGCCTCACAATAAACGCTCCCAGATTCTTGACAAATCCTTCGCTAAATAGATTATCCCAAGAGCTAGCCGCCAGAATATCTGCATAACTTTACCTATTGTCTTTGAAGGCCTTGCATTCTAAAATGAAATGCTTTTCTATTTCCACTCTTGTGGAAGAACAAAAAATACATACTGTTTCCTCCCACACTTCTTTTGTCCTTTTCCAGTGCCCTATTTCACAACGAAGTTGATGAAAATTAGTGCTTAACTAAGAAATAAGAATTTGGGCTCTCCAAAAATTATTGGCCTCTATGTTTTTTTTTTTTTTTTTTTTTTTTTTTTTTTTTTTTTTTTTTTTTTTATGATTATGAGTGAGATTAAACACTTTAGTATAATACTTTTTCTTTCTTCCTAGCTCCTTATCCCAAGTACAATTGTGGAACTTATCCATAACAAAAGCTTTTATCTCTTTATTGTTTATGGGACACATTTTCAACCAAATATCCCATTTACTAAACTATTTGTTATTTTTCTGCATCCAATTCTCCTTTCTTTTGCACAACATGTCATTAAAGAAAACCTTAGGCCATATCCCCTTTTCCATTTGCTCATTTTTTAATACCTTATGACTCGCACCATAACAATTGCTTCAATAGTAGTAGCCCTTGTTTCACTTAACAAGATAGCCTAAGGAACTACACTTTTAATTTTGAATTTGTTTGTAATCAAACGCTTCTGAATTTTCTCAATTTGTTTCCACTGCATGTCGGATGTATCGCTGACTCATAATTCACAACTATAGAGAATCATTAGAATCACTAGATGCCCAAAAAGAGTTCGAGTGGTTTTCCACTGCCATAACTCTTCCTCTCTACCCATATTTTGAGAAGCATAAAATTCTTTCCAACCCCCCAAAGTTCTTTTCTTTTTACAACTATCCCACCTTATATTTTTGTTGAAGTCAATTCCAAGATATTCGTAATCTGCGACTTCTTCTAGAATACTGCCTTCAAAGTAGAATCTATTATGGTTATGTTTTATTTTTTTAGAGAAAACCACTACTTTTTTGCTAATATTGACTTGCATCCTCACCCTTCTACAAAAATGCTCAAGGGATAGTAAGTGCTCTTGCAAACTAAGAGTATATTCAGTAATCATAATAAAGCCATCTACATATAAAAGAAGCCTTATAAAAAAATTTCCCAAATGGATACCATCACCCCTTTGCAAATTTAACCACTCCTTAAGCTCGTGGATAAACCAAAAAGGGTTGGAGACAATGGGCAACCTTGCTTGACCCTCATATCACTTTTAAAACTTTTAGAAACGCCTACTAAAATTCTAATTTTGACTTTCACCTCTTCATACAGCCTCTCCTCACCTGCTCTCAAATATCTCAAATTCTTCCATTTATGAAAAAATTGAATATAAGGTTGTGAATCGAGTCAGTGTTTCAAGCTCTTACAACTCTCGGAAATGCGTCGACGAAGGTCATGAGATTTACAAATGATGATATTTCTCCCGGATTTATACAGACGCCTATGTTTTTTGCAGTGTATGAAAGAGCGGGAGGGTTTCAGAAGAATTTCCATTGCATTTGATGCGCGAGGGGTTCGGCAATTGGCTGACGCTTGCAGTTACTTGGTCAACGATGCGTCCGACGATTCCAGGTGCTTGGTTAACGATGCGTCTGAAGTTTCCAGGTACTGGATATCGACCTGCACACACCTTAGGCTTTTGGTCCGTGATGATGCCAAGGGTGAGGAGTTTTTCCATGAAGCGTTTGTCGTAATGTTAATACGAGCCTCTCTATGGGCTGGCAATAAATTTGTTTGTCAAAATTTTCTGCCTGTCAATAGAATTTTCACAACGATTGATGCGAGAGGGATCTCACAGCTGGCCGATGCCCTCAGGTCCTTGGTCAACGCTCGCAAATTTTATGAAAGAATACCCCAGCCAAACTTGGTTCCTAAGTCTATCCTGAACTGGAAGTTTTCTTGCAAAGTTTTTGTTGAAATCAATGATTGTGATTTTCAATGGGTTACAGGGAAGCCCTCAAAATTTATGACTCAATTTTCCAGCCAAAGAGTTTGCTCAGAGATTCCATGGCTATCTCATGTTGCTGGGAGGATATCATCAAAGTTTGTACCTAATTTTCAGAATGAAAGGTCAAGCAGAGTGTTGGTCATGTCTGCAATATGTTTTTCAAAAACATCCGACCAACAGGCCTCCCAGAAGTGTTGACTCTCCTGTGTGCCATTTTGGTAGATGGTTGGGATTAGAATAAGCAAGGTCTTGAGGACATAGTTTTTCAAAAGTTCTACAGTTTTGTTAGATCCTTGTCTGTACATTCCTTGTGTCTTAATGTAAAAGAGGTGGACACTCTAGTTTCAATAGCTGATCACATATTCCAAAGGGGATTTCTACAACCAGGGGCCAAAGAGAAACCTTTGCGGATGGATAGATCTGAAGACTGCATCAAAACCAAGGATTGATCTGTGGCTTTCTACAAATGGATAGATCTGAAGGCTGCATCACAGTCAAGGATTTCAGCAGATCAATAGAAGAAAAATCCCCAAAATCATAAGAAATCTCCCAATCATTCATCCTCTCAAGATACCAGGTAGCCCCCATTTTCATCGACACAAGACTTAACAGAGGTATATCTTTCAGCGAAAGACCATGAAAGATCTTTAGCCATATTGAGCTGCAATTTGTGGGCATAAGTAGAACCATTAGCTTGTTAATTCTGATAGCAAGAAAGCTCTATATAATTTGGCCAATTCGGATGTTGTGGAACTTTCGTAGATAAATGAAGAAGCAACAATATCCTCTGTTGTGAAAGATAGCTTCGTAGGATGGATTGAAGTCTATAGAAGAAAAGGTTAAAAAGAAAAACCTATAGATCACCTTGGTTTTTAAAACCAATGTTGAATTTTGTAAACAATTTTGCAACTTCCCAAATGCACAGAATGCAAAGGGTATCAGTCCATGTCAAAGTCTTGGGGTATGGGTTACAAACAATCAGGTTTAGCTGTGTCTAGAGCCAAGGCTCAACATGTGATATGTGTTTTTGATATTATTATAAAATTATATATTTATGGAAAACAAGTTTGTGAATATATTGTTTTTTATGTCATCAGAGTTATAAAATTGATGTATCTTCTTAAGATTGAAAGCTTCTTTTTAAGTTAGGATATATTTATTCAATATCGTAATTAAGGTATTTAACAAGATTTTTCACTTTAAAAGAGGCACAACTTTTATTATGTTAAATTTTAAAAGTCCAATAAATTGAAGAATATTTGTATCTTATAATTGAAGTGTTGATAAGAGTAAAGTATTTTCTTCTTCTTCTTTTCATTAAAGTTATTAGAAGGTCGAGGCCAAGCCCCTATAACAATATTTTTAAATACATGTAATATCTTGCATATGTGGAGCTCTTTAATTTTCTGATCATAAGCACCTGATAAACAAATCATTTCAAAATTGGTAATTTTATCCTCTAAATTAGACAAATTGGATGGACCCAAGAACTATAAAACTTATAGTCGTCACATGGAAAATACGTTAATTTTCAATGACTTGGGAAAAGATATGTAATGGAGATAAAGCTCCAATTAAGCCATATATTGGAGAAGTAGGAATATGGGAATTAAGAGATGAAAAGGTACTTGAACCTTTGAGATCCTCTGCAAAAATTTTATACATATTGAAAATACAATTGATGCTTGGAGTGCAAGGATAATTTTAAAGATGTTTGATGCTCAATCAAAAGTAAAAATGGTTGAATTTATAATAAATTGCTTAATCAAAAAATGGATAAAGGGGCAGATGTTTTGTAGCATATCACTCATTTGAAAAAGATCAAACATGAATTTAATAAAATGTGGCTTTAAATGTGGAATAGAATTTGATGACCTCCATCTTCATCAATAGCTTGTCACAAACATTTTTTGGAAACATTACAAATTGTTGATAAATTTGGAGAATTAAGATTTTGATTCTCTTGGTGACTTGTTGGTCCAACATGATGAGAAATTTGATAAAAAGAATAATTCAAGGGAAGATCATCTATTTTCCAACCCAAGAAAAGATGAAAGCTCAAAAGAATTAGGCTCATACAATGTGAGAAGAAGAAACAATTACAGTGAAAATACAAGAGGAAGAGGTACTTACAATTAAAGTACAAGAAGAAGAAGCTCATACACTGAAAATTATAAAAAAAGAGGAAGAAACTAAGACTTTGGCCATGGTTGTAGTATAAGAAAAGGAAGAGGAAGAAACAATCATAATCAACAATAATTCAGGAGTTCTCAAGATAATTCTTAGAAAAGTGAAGACATGTCTCAACTTAAACACAAAAGGTAGCAGTACATTGGATATGTGGCAGAAGTGTGTAGAAATCGAAATGCGATTTTTCCTAACAATTTTTTTCTTTTCAAACAACAATTTATGTCTAATTCTTCAAGTTCAACCTGGTTTGTAGAAAATCAAGAATATGACTATGAAGATGTGTTCATATAAAAATAAAAGATTGACTTTGTAGATTCATTGACCACTAACAAAATGATAAGAAAATATTTTGAATAGGATTGTATACTTGATACATGAGCTACTCAACATATGTGCTATAGAAAATATTACTTTTGGACACATCAAGACAATCAAATTTATTTGGTAGATGACAAAACTCATAGACCTTAACGAAAAATATTATTATACTTTTTCTCCTCCAAGAATTTGAAAAGTATTACTTTCAAATGTATGGTATGCTCCAAAATTCAAAAAGAACTTGTTGTCCTTGGTGCTCATCAGACAAGGATGTCATAAGATTATCATGGAAGGTGGATGGATCATAATCAATTCAATCAAAAATAATTTCACAAAAATAATGAAGGGTTATGAAGATGGAAAACTTTTAAGAATACAAGGTATGGTTGTTACACACAAACATGGCTTGGTAGCATCAATAGATATCTCCTAGTTCTCTAATATTATGTCATTATATATGGCTATTTGAATTTTGAAAGCCTCAGTAAACTTAAAACGCATGATATGGCTAAAGGATTTTCTAACTTCAAAATAGGAAATTCCTAAGTGTGAAGCTTATATTATTGGAAAAAAAGAGAGGATCATTTTCCCACAAGTACATGATGAGAATATAAATGTTTGCAGCTAATCCACATTTACATTTTTGCTCCTATGGAATCTTCAGTTGTTGGGTGAAACTATTTATTTTCATTGATGATATACAAGGATGACTTCGCCATACTTTCTAAAAGAGAAATCAAAAGTCTTTGACAAATTCATGCAATTTCAAGGCTTTGTTGAAAATGTCACCAAGGAAAAGATTGCCACATTGAGAATAGATCTATGTTGCATTATGAGGGGTTAAGCATAAAGTATTGGGAAAAATTAATTCATACACCAATCTAGGCTAACTTAGGAATCAATCATTGGAATTAGCCTTAGATAGAATGATTCCATATGAATGTTTTTATGGAACTAAGCCTTTAGTTGATCATGTTTGTATTTTTGGCTCCACTTTCTATGTAATAGTTCTTAAGAAAAAAAGGTTAAGCTAGAAAGTGGTAATATGAAATGCATTGTTATTGGTTATTCACATGAAAAGAAAGGCTTAGTGCAAGAGATTGATAATCTCCTTAGTCACTTTGGGAAAAAGTGTCTCAAGAAAAACAATTCATAATTAAAAATCAAATTAAATCAAGAAATACTTAACCCCAAAAATGAATGTTCAAGAGTCAACTAACTCTTTTGCAGATGATAGCTCTATTAGGGTCCTATGATTTATAGGATCTAAAGGTATTTGAGTATTGTATCTAAGGAATATTATAGTGTAAATAATTGTCAATCTGCGATGATTTCCAAATAAAAGAAAAATAGAATAAAAAATGAAAAGAGTTTATAAATAAAAAAGAGAAAAGAACAAAAATATTGAAAAAGAATGAAAAATAGAACCCCATCAAAAGGAAAACAAAAAAGGAATAATATTGAAAGTGTTGCAAGTCTAAATGCCACTACTGATAGACAATTTTCTTCATCATTGTTAGATAAAGATTGTGTGTAGCTTGTTCAAAATGCCACAATGACTAGCTATTTGTTTAATCATACAGTGTAATCATTATTAAACTTGTTTAAATTTCTATAAATTAGGTTAGAGAATAAAGATTTGCCAAACAATATGATCCTGGTAAATCAGTAGTTAGGTATAAAATGACATTGATTCAACTATTTAATTTGAATCAATAGGAGAAATAAGTGATAGCATTTAGACAGTTTTCCATTATGTATAAAAGAAAATAATGTGGTTTTGCTAGTCTAAGTGCACCCTTTAGAAAAATAAAATGTTAGAATAGTTAAGGGTAGGTAAAGTACATGGTTTTATAAATGTAGGTCTATTTCATATTTATTCTAAGTTTATGGACATGGTAAAAAGGAAAAACATGTGCCATGGGATAAAGTGCTTTTACATGTTTTAGTTCTAATCTTTATCATAAGTTCAAAAGGCAAAATGCAAAAGCGCATATGCACAAATATCTTTTGTTGTATATGGTTAAAGAACATTGTAGTCAGAAGCATTGATATGTGCTCCCCCTTACAATCTATGGGCCTCAACTGCTTTCACCCCCCTCCTCCATCCTGCCTTTACTGCCACGGGAG